>LOEQ01004329.1:17629-34590 GCA_001685075.1 Bramus lutescens | reverse complement strand
CAAGTTCGCCCTTTTGTCTGAGGGGTCTTCCACCTCCAAGAGTCCTGTCCCTGCAGGTTTCTTAACATTCAAGTTCTTGAGCTATTCCTCACACTAACAAAAATCACGTGCAGTTTGTGACAGGTCAATAGGTGATAGATAGATAAACATTTAGAAATGTACCTGGCTATTTATATAATTTAAACACTACTGTTGTTATTATGAATGTTATTGTTATTTCTTCGAATGTACATAAAGGTGAGGTTTCTGTCTCTTATAGTTCCAAATGCATAGAAATAGTACCTTTGCATGGTGGCGTACACTAGAGGTGCTGACTTTTACTGTAGTCCTATAAAACATTGGACTTAATCATGATGTATCATTTCATTCTTCATATGTCAAGGTATTCAGGTTCTCTGATGTGTTTCTCTATTATAGGCATATAAATCCAGAAATATCACCCACCAAAGGCAATATAGCAAAAAGAATGTCATAAATCAAAACCTATTTCCTTCTCCCTCATGCTAACCTGCCCTTCTATGCCTGTGGGTACTTGGTCATAGTGCTCTGGCAGTGATTTTCCTAGGCTTTACTCTACTGTTGCTGTTCCTTCTTTAATGCCATAGATTTCTAGTACTTATCTATGGGAGGGAATATGTAACCCAGGCTGCTTTGAGCCCTCTTTTAATCAACTTATCTAACTATAGGCAACTCAACTGTACAAACAATTCTCCCTTTATTCTTGTACTACCAGCACTTACATGTAAGAGACATTTTGATTGGACTGGACAATAAACTTTATTTTAAGACAAATTGAAATTTGAGATTTTTCTTTGTAATTAAAATTATATTACTAATGTATGGACCTTGATATATTATATTACTAAGAATTTTTAACTAATAGGTCTACTATAAGAGATTGCAATACAATGTGGATTCCAAATATTTTCTAAGTTATCGGCTTCTGGTAAACTAAATGTTCTCATTTAATTTCCTGTAGCATCAAATGAGGGATAATTGATAAAGTCATTATGGAATGCAATGCAGAAGTTCTCAAAAATTAATATGCTACCACGTGAGCCAGGGATCTCACTACTACACTACGTGGATAAAATGAATGGAATAACTACACTGAATAAGTACCTACACCCTCATGTCCACAACAACTCAAAGATAAAATTTAAGGAATTGTAATGATCAATATTCATTGCCACCTTTATTTTCCAGCACATTTCTAGATAGGTCTCACAAGGGTATTTCCAGAAATGTGAAACCATTCACTCAGAATGAGGGTATTATTTCATTGCCTAGAGTCTTAGACTGAATAAAAAGGAAAACACAAGCTAAGTACCAACGTTATTGGCTTCCTTAATGTAAGTGTCTGCCTCATGATCCTGCTGCTCTGCCACCTTCCTCATGTTATAACCTGGACCACAATAAATCTTACTTTCCTTCCTTCCTGAATTTTGCTTTTTTTCATTTACTTTGTCTCAGCTGTGCTACGGTACTAAATTTCTGGTATATAGAATAAATAATTTCTGATGTGGTGTTGTACTGTAGAGTGATAAAATATACCACTTCAGAAAAGCACAAAGGGACTATTTTTAAATATTTTTCATAAAGAATAATAAGTTTTGAGGAAATAAATATACTATTTTTTATTTGTGTACTAACTAATGTATACCTATACCAAATTGATACATGCTACCCCACAAATATATACAATTTTGTTTCTTGATCGAAAAGCAGACAAATAAATGAACACAAGTTCTAAATTAATATTTGTTTTAATGTACTGATAAGTTTCAAGTTTGAGTGAGAATTCAAATTCTTCTGCATCCTCCTTGTTCTTTGTCTCCTTTTGAGCTTCTCCCTGAGTTGAAGCAGATATGAGAGCTATGTGAAAGAGTTTGGTTGCTGTGGGGACAGCCAGTTCTGTGAGCTATACCTGACCTCATAATTCCTCTGGACCGTTCTGTGGAGTAGGTAAATCCCAGATCAGAGGTGATGATTGTTTTCTAGAAAGTGTAAACCTTCTCTGGCAGAAGGCATCACCATTTAAGTGGGCAGGAATTTTACAATTAAGAACAAGATGTCAAAGACACAGTAACTAGGACAGCCAATGACCCAAAGAAATAAACCCATGATCATGTCAGGTGTTTATGACATGATATATATTTACCCACAGGCTTGCCCATCTTGGTTTGCAGTTAATGGATTTGGTGAAGTAATCAGAGTTTTAGAATTCTGACCTGATCAGTGAAATGATACCTTAATGGAGTCCTAATGTGATGACTTCATTGGAAGGAGATGAGAGATTGGAGTGGAATCTGATGAGCAAAAGGCATAGCCTAAAGAGACCCGTTCCCTTTGTCTCTTGTGCTCTCTCTCTCTATGCCTCCTGTCCACCAAGACAGAAGAAGCTTTTGCCATGTATTCTAACCTCATGGTGTTCTCTCAGGTCCCTAAAAACAATAGAGCCAACCTATCTGTGGGAACATCTGAAACCATTAACCAAAACACTCTTTTCTTTCTGAGTGTGGATACTCTAAGATATTTGGCCCAGGGACAGAAAATCTAGCACATGAAGGAAGCCATGAACTTCTTTATGTGTTAGCAAAACAACAAATGTGCAGAGACGTATGTCAGAATGTGGTAACTCTCAGAAACAGGCTGGAAAACAGTTACCAGTAGTTCTTTTAAGCCACGAAATATACTTCTATTATTGACCAGTTGTCATTATAAATAAAAATTAAAATATTTAGAGTAAAATACATTGCCATATAAGAAAGAAAGAAGGGAGGAAGAAGAAAGGCAAACCCAGGAGCACAAATATTAAGCCGTCTTATACATGGAACACCAAATGATGGGGAAAACATGTCTTAAGATATTTTCCAGAATTCAACCAAGAATTGCTGATGGACAATGTAGATTCAAAACAAAAACATCTTTATCAAGAAGTGATTGTTTTCTGCATCTCTAATCACTGCATCCAGGGATTAGAATGGTGAGAATGGAAGAGAGACAATACCATTGAGCACAGTCACTAAGAAGTTTCAGAATAGATGCATTAAAGAAGACAAGAGTTGAGAGTACAGAGAGAGGTTTGTTCTTAAGACTATGACATGGGCAAAGCAAATGTTGGTTACTCTGAAGTATGCAGCAGACAGTCTGTCATACTATTTAGGAAAGAAGCAGAAATGTGGCACGGGGCAGAGAAAACTAGATGGAAATTTGGATTTTTAATAACTTAAGATCTCTTTATGAATGAAATTTGTTCAAGAAACTGCCTATTATATATGTTTTTATGTATGTGAAAAAAAGTAAACAGTATGCTGCTTGAAGTCCAGCTTTATAATGCTGTTGATTTATAGCAACTATGGCAACAATGTAGAATAAATAACTATCTTACATGATTGGCATTTTTATTGGCTGGTATTATTTTGTGAGAATTCTGTGGATGTGATGTGTGATGAGAAAATTGTATATCCAAAATTAGAATATGACTGTAAATGGCTTTACTTCTTGTGAATGAATGGAAAGCAAAGAATATGATGACAGCTTTTATTTTACTCCACTTTATATTAACTGTCCATGGAAACTTTTCATATTGGGCAGAGTGTTCCTTTAAAAGCTGTATTTTGAGACTTGGCTTTGTCATATAAATAATTGGGAACTGTCAGTCCTGTCCACTTTAGCACAAAGGTGAATTCACTGAAAATAAACTTCCTAAGATTTATCAGAAGATTGAGTTCCTGAGGCATTGGACCACACTGTTTTGTGGAAAGACAGCCATAAGATAAACTCACAGCCTAGGTCAGTCACCCTGGAACAGAAGGCCCAAGAGCTGGAGGGAACACCTTAATCATAGTCTTGGTTTGCTAGATGTTGATGATGTTTACCTGGGGACCTAGGGAGAGGAAGTGTAGCTACTTTCAACCACCCATAAGTGGAACCCCTTCCCTAGATTCTACTGTAACATAACGACATGACTTAGCCTTTTGCAGTGTTCCTACTTTGTGGGGGAGAAGGGGAAAAACAGAAGGAAGGAATTTCTTCTGAATATAGCAGCCCAGGTGTTAAGGTTTTTTTTGTAGACAGAAGTTTCTCTCCCACCTGGTCCTACAGCCATTCAGTCACAAAGAAACACACAGGGGCTTATGTTAATTATAAATTGTTTGGCCTATTAGCTCAGGTTTATTAGGAACTTGCTCTTATGTTAGCCCTTAATTCTTGTCTATGTTTAGCCATATGGCTTGATACCTTTTCTCAGTAAGGCATTCTCAACTTGCTTCCTCTGCATTTAGCTGGTGACTGTGTCTCTGCTTTTCCTCTTCCCTAAGTTCTCTTAGTCTTGTTGCCATGCTGGTGTGGGAGAATTATCTGTATTCTGTCAATCATGTATTTTAATAAAGCGCAGATTGGCCAGGCAGGAAGTATAGGCGGGTCAACCAGACAGGAAGCAGAGGTGGGATGATGGGAACAGGAGAATGCTGGAAAGGAGGAAGCACATTCCTTATAGTCTAGCCCAGACCACCAAAAACCGTTGTACACTGGACGGACCGACTTTTTCCATGACTCGGTGTACCGATTCAGAGAACAGAATAATGGGTTAATATAAGCTACAAGAGCTAATAAGAAGACTGAGCTAATGGGCCAATCAGTTTTCTAACTTATGGAGATCTCTGTGTGACTTTCTTTGGGGCATGTTGGCTGTGGGGCAGGACAGAAACCCCAGCAAGCTGGCCCTCATGTTACATCCTGCCTATACTTCCTGCTTGGCTACTGGCCAATCAGCATTTCATTAACCCAGTATGAATGACAAATCTTTACAGGGTACAAAAGTATTATCCCATAGCAGCTTGTTGATAAGGTTCCTTCACTGAGTGAGCCAATTCATCAAACCTGTAATATATAATTCTCCTGGGAAAATTACTATGTGTGTTTTTCAGTTTTAATTAGAAATCTTATATGACTGAAGCATGGGAATACACACAGGTTCTCACAGCACAGGGGAAGAAGAGCAATAGGATCAGATGTTTTATGTTGGCTAAATTGTGAATTTGAGTCTATCCTGGGCTACATAAGACCCTATCTTATAAACCAAACAATCAAACAATTAAACAAAAGTAAAAACTAACAAAAACTTAGCATGTGAGATATTTCAATTTGTCCATCAATATTCTAAAGTTTACGTGTGTTTTATGTGAAAAATAATAAAGATAAGTGAGAAATGTGTTATTTAAAAGTTTTACCAAAGAGATAACTGTCATACACTAGAGTTCTTTAGAGGGAGAGAAAAAGGAATCATATAAACAATGGCTACTTAGTGTTTAAGACTGAGAGAGACAGTGCAGGCTGATGGGACAGGCTTCAAGGTGGGCCTGACATCAACATGCTGTTGCAGCAAACACCTTGCTGCAGACATCCTTCTGATTAAGTGTGTTTGTGTATATGTGCGGTTTGGGTGCATGTGTGTGGTATGTGGGTGTATGTGTGTGTATGTATAGTGTGTATACATGTGTGTGTAGTTTGTGTGCATGGTGTGTGTGCATATATATGGTGGTGTGTGTTTTGCATGTGTGTGGTGTATGTGTATGTGGGGTATATGTGTGTGGTAAGTGTAAATGTGTATGTGTGTATATGTGTGCAGCGTATATGTGTAGTCTCTGTGAATGTATGGGCATGTGTGGTATGTTTGCATGTATATGTGTGTGGTGTAGTGTGTATGCATGTGTGTATATGTGTGGTATGTATGTGGTATGTATGTGTGTGTGGTATGTATATTTGTTAAGTGTGTGTGGTATGTGTGTACATGTTTGTATGGTATGTGAGTGTAGTGTGCACAAGATATTTGTGAACATATATGTGTATTTGTATACATGTACACTTGTGCACATGAGCATGGATGTGGGGTATGGCACTAAACACCTGCAATAGATCATTTGGGGCTTCTTCCTACTAGTATTCATATCTTTGATTCTTTCATAATTATCCTAAAGTTCTGTCTTTGTACCTAAATTTTTATTTGTTATTTTACTGTACAGATTCATTTTCCCATCACAGAAGCTGTTTTCATGCTTTATAATTTGGAACATGCAGATAAAAGGAAGAAGATCACAGTTGTCAGTTGCGCTCTAGTTTCCCCTCACAATCCAGAAGCTTTTCAAATGTGGCCCCAATGCATTTATAGTTTTCCCTCCCGAAATCTTGTGTTGGCTCTTTGATTCATATCGATTTCCGGGGCTTGACATTCCTTTCCTGCCATTTAGAGCGAGCATATCTCTTTAAGTGTCTGGATCATGTCTTGCTTTGGGCTCCCACTCAAGCTTCTGTCTTGGAGCACTGTCAACCCTAGGAAAGCAAAATTCTTGTCTCACTTCCACCGCATTCCTAGCAACTGAAAACTGAACACACAGTAGGGCTGATGAATGCGCAGTCAGTGCACACAGTAGGACTGATGAATGCATAGTCTGTATGTGAGCAAAGGTGCTGAAGTGTAGCTACTTCTCTAACACAGTGGTGCGCTTCTGCCCATTGCAGTATATATGATTTACTCATAAATATCTTACGTGGTTCACCATCTCTTTATTTCATAAAAATCAATTTCAAGATGGTCAGACTGTTTGACTTGGGTCTCTCACCACTATAAACAGGGTTCTTAGCCACACAATTTCTATCTATTGTTGTAGCAGAAACTTCTCTCTCTGTGTTTCCATAAACTGCAACTAAACCTTTGTAAAAGAGACAGAAACGAAGTCCTAATTGAAAATGAGTGTGGCAGTTCTAATGCTACAGATCCCCAAATTCCCCTGTGTCTCTCTATTTGGTTTATTGGTTTTGGTTTATTTGTAATATAATAAGACCACAGTACACAACACTAGACTCTCTCCTTTGTTAAAAAATAATACACGATCTCTGTGCTAGCTAAATTTAAAAATCATAATCAATTCTGACATAAGTTGCTATCTTACACGAGATTGCAATAAGTAGATCATGAAGAAAGCTTGTGCCTGTCAGTGAGTTCCCCTGGATGATTTATGGTCTCATGATGCTCAGGTATATACCCACTACTATTATTAACATGATTGTGAGGTATTGAGGTCCCAGATGAATGGAAAGAGCATCCAAATCAACCAAAACCTACTACAAACTCTAGTCAGAGATCTTAATACAGATTGGAAAAGTGTGTGAAGGAATTGGTTCCAATTTTCCATGTGTCCATCTTCTCAGTAGAGAGTGGTGTCTGGTAAACCTCTGCAATGGGGAGGTCTGGCTAAAGCTTTAATTTATGAGCAAGGGTAAAAGTGTCATACTTTAGAAATATTTTTTATAATGAATCATACAGCAAGAACAACCTCCTTACTCTTCTCACTAGTAAAAGGTATTCAATTAGGTTAATTTTTTATATTAACTGATGATAGAGAAACTGAATTAGTAATTAAACTTTTTGATCTTAATATATAAAAGTCTGTCTGGGTGGTGGTGGTGCATGCCTTTAATTTAAGCACTTGGAAGACAGAGGCAGGCAGATCTCTGTGAGTTCAAGGACAGCCAGGTCTACAAGAATTAGTTCCTGGACAAGCTCCAAAGCTACAGAGAAAGCCTGTCTCAAAAAAACAAAAAAAAAGTCCAAAACTAAGTTTCTTGATTGACGGCTATCAGCTCTGTATATATTTTTAAGCATTATTTTTGTTTAAAAATTTGCAAATCAATTATTGATAAACCAGCAATGGGTTGCTGTGTAGTTACCTGAGAGAGCATGAGCAGGTTTTCTAAAATGCAAGTTTTATTTTGCTTTTTTCAAACTAAAGTAATTCATGTTTCATTTTTGAGTTTTTCATCTTTGTATAAATATTTTTGCCTGAATATATCTGAAATTTCCTTTCAGCAGAATCTTCAAAGTAAGAACAGATCAAAGAACCAGGATCCTAGATCAAATCAAGCAACACCTTTACAAAACACTCTTATTGTCACTGTAGTTCAAAACAATTCAATAAGTATTAGCTTTTCAACTTCATTATGATAAAACAAAAAATTGATATTGGCCTTATCCCAGGCTTGCTCTTAAGGGAGCCTTATGTAGGAATGCACAGTCTATGCTGTCCAACAGTGAAAATGAGCAATTCTGGTGTCATCAAAATGATAAGAATAAATTGTGGAAACCTTTTAAAGCTCTCTGCACCTCTCCATCTTGGCAGTACCCACTGCACTGGGTGGGTTCTCTCCTACCTCCCTTTTATTTTCATAAGCCTCCAAAAGAAGGCTCAGTGCCTACACTCTCTTACTTTCTTCAGCACTGGGAACCAATACCTGCCTGCTTTATAGCAGCATGTTAGAAGAATACAGATAACTGAGGAAGAATGAAAGAGGAGCAGAGGCAGAAACAGGGAAACAGAGACAGATAGAGAGATGCACACACAGACAGAGAGAGGGAGGGAGGGCAGGGTACAAGGAATTAGAGACAGACACATGCAGAAACAAACTGGCAGAGAGATGGAATTTTGACTCGCTCTGTAAAGGACAAGGTAGAACTTTTTCATGTGGTTCATTTTGTTATTAGTAAGGCCTAGAAAGGTCTCCAGGATGGGTTATCTAATAACATTGATCCTGGCCCTCCCTTCCCTTTGAATAATTGCATATATTTACTTCAGACATATAAATAAATTGGAAGTGATACTACCATACTGAAGTCATAAAACTTCTGACTTTTAGTTTCCTTTTAAAACGTAATCATGTTTCTCTAGTATGAAATATTCACAAGTAGAAAAATAGTCATTTCATTATTTTAAATCAATAACACAAAGCCCTAAAGAAAGCAGCTGCTGTAATATGAAATGTCTGCTGTTTTCATATTTGTTAAAGAGAAAAATAGTTGGATTACTGCAATTGGACTAAGATCTCTAACTAAAGTAGGGGATTTCTTTTGCTTTCCAAGCTAAACCAAAACACCCTATATGAGCATTCTGTCCAATTTTATGTTCATTATATGTGCATACCAATTAAATTTTACCATTCAGGGTATAATTTAGCAGAGATGAGGGAATTTTGCCATGTGAAAAATGTGGAGAAGCTAGAAAAACATCTTATTAAATAAAATAACCTGAAACACACACACACACACACACACACACAAATACTACACGATCACTCATATGTTTGTAGCATCTATAATTGCCAAATATGCAAAAATAAAGGAGAAACTTTGATTACAGTGCACGTTGGGGTTGGGCCAATTGAAAGATGTTGTTCACAGGGTGTAGATTTGCAGTTAAGTTATGCCTGAAGGATTGCTGGAGATCCGGCATGCAGCCTGATCATGGTCATTGCTGATATTGCGTGCTGCATTGAAAATCCAGTGAGGAATTTCAGGCACTTTTACAACGGAGAAGGAGAAGGAAGGAGAAAAGAAGGAAAGACAAAGGTGAGAGGGAAGATGGGGGGATAAGGAGGAGGAGAAAGAAGGTGAGAAGGATGTAGATACACAAGGAGGAAGTAGAAAGAAAGAACGGGTATTAGGATGAATAGGAAGGGACGGAGAGGCTTGGGGAGGAGGAGGGTGAAAGAAAATTGCACAAGAAGGTAGTTATGTTCATTTGATAGATCATACACTATAGTAACAGGAAAGTAATTGTTTTACTATGCATATGACCAAAAAATCGTACTGTGTATCTTAAATATAAACCATTACACTTCAGAAACCATTCAAATGAGAACGGAAAATAGAAAAAATGTGGTGATAGGACCAGAGAACTAATGATTTATCAGTAATAAAATATAACCTGTTCCTAAACTTTCCTGCTGAAAAGATCCCTAAGAAATGTGAATTGTTGTAAAGGTCAGGACAAGCACAAGCTCCTCAGTAAAGTTTTCATTGTGAGACAACTGGGAATTCGAACAGAAGGGAATGCAGATGCAAAGGCTGGAGAGAATGACAATAAATGGTAAACAGGAACTTACTATATATCTGCTGGGATGTGACAGTCATAAAATCTGCTTTATTGATTATGGCATGATGATGAGATCAAGGTTTAGAGCTCCCTGTTGCCTTCAGGGCCAGTCAAGTGCACTCTTTGGTGATCTCCTTTAACAAGAAAGGCTTAGGGAGTATACATGCTGCCGAGGCGGAACGCACAGGTATTGTAGGTGATCCAAATCTCACCATTTCTGCTGCGCTTTTCACTCAAATGTCCTAATGATTCTTGCAACAGGCTCTGTACAGGCCTATATATTGATGCGAACCAAACCCGAATGCCTTCACATTATGTTTATTGGTACCTCCTTTACTCTGTTCTTGAATGTTGTGTGGCATTTAGTTACACTCATGGTGATGTTTGGTATACAATATCCAATGAAAGTTATATGATTTTAACTGAACAATTACTCTTTTAAAAAGTTAACTTATTTCAACAAATGTTAATCAAAAGTATATACTTCCAGATAGTTTTTCTCTCATGTCTTTTGAATTGACATTCAAATATTTATTTCCTTTGTTTTCTTTCAGCCTCCTGTACTATTTTCTATTTGGGATCACATCAATCAATCCAACAGCTGAAGACAAAACATACTGAAGGCAGAAGGTGGGTTCTGCATGGTCCAGCCCCTGGAAAAAATTGCCAGCAACTACTCTAGAAATGGGAATACATTATTTTCTTTTAAAACTTTAGGAAAAGTCTTTATGAAGATTAATTCTAGATAGCATAGTAGTGATCCAAGATGAAAAAGGTGCACAAAATGCAAGATGCACAGAGTTCATGATACCTTAGCTTGAGTAGAGCCAGTTTTCTTGTGTGTGTGTGTGTGTGTGTGTGTGTGTGTGTGTCTGTGGGTGCATAGACTCAAGAGATAAAGCTGATACTGTATGTGAATTTGTTCTTTGAACTCGTAATTTTTTATTTTATTGATATTTATAGAGATCATTTTTCTCTGCTCCCCTCCCTGCCTTTCCTCTTCCCCCTTCAATTTTCCCCCAAGATCACCATGCTCCCAATTTACTCAGGGGATCTTGTCTTTTTCTACTTTCTACTTCCCATGTAGATTATACGTATGTAAGTCACTTTTAGTGTCCACATTGTTGTCTAAATTCTCTGGGATTGTGGTTTGTAGGCTGGCTTTCTTTGCTTTATGTTTAAAAACCACCTGTGAGTGAGTACACATGACAATTGTCTTTCTGTGTCTGGGTAATCTTACTCAAAATAATGTTTTCTAGCTCCATCCATTTTCCTGCAAATATTCAAGCTGTTTTTTTTTTCTGCTATGTAGCACTCCATTGTGTAAATGTATCACTTTTTCTTATCCATTCTTCGATCGCGGGGCGTTTAGGTTTTGGCTATGACAATGCTGCTACGAACATAGTTGAGCACATGTCCTTGTGGCACAATTGAGCATCCTTTGGATATATACCCAAAAGTGGTNNNNCCTTTGGATATATACCCAAAAGTGGTATTACTGGGTCTTGAGAAAGGTTGTTTCCTAATTTTCTGAGAAATCGCCACATTGATATCCAAAGGGGTTATACTAGCTTGCATTCCCAGCAGCAAAGCAGAAGTGTTCCCTTTTCCCCACAACCTCTCCAGCATAAGTTGTCATCAGTGTTTTTGATCCTGGCCATTCTTACAGGTGAAAGATGGAACCTCAGAGTTGTTTTGATTTGCATTTCTTTGATGACTAAGGATGTTGAAATTTCAGATACCATAACTTTTTTCCCATTAAAGACTTCTTTCTTCCCTCTTTCCCCCTCTCTCTGACCCGTTTTTCCTTCTTCCGTTTTCCTTATAATTATAATTTGTCCTCTAATGCCACTACTATTTATTTCCCATTTTGATTTTCAGGTTATATGACTCCTGACACCTCATAGTAGATAATTATAAACACCCATAAGAAATCGGTCTCTGAACCTTCTTTTGGGTCAACATCAAATCTCCATAAATACTATTTTCATGAGTTCCTTACTGCCCACTGAGACAATCTAGGAAAACAGAATTAATTAATTCTCCTTCACATAACTTTCTAAATAATTTCATGCACCACAATTATATCAATATGTACAAAATATACACATCTTCTATACTCATGTGTCTGTTTTAACTCACTTTATTTGACACGCTTGGTTCTTATTGTATTGTCTGTAATGTCTTTGAGATTTCTGCTTTTTAGATTCATGGTAGAATTAGATTTAACAGTTTGGGCATATCAGCTTTGGAAGTGTATGCTGAGAAGATGTGGAAGCCAGTCCCTGAGATGGTCCCTGTATTTGTTTCCTACCTGAAGTTTATATCATGTGTAATTGTGTAATTTGTTTCCACATTTACTAGGCTAAATATGTAGAGGTGATAGAAGAACTGCCCTTCACTGCATGCCACTTGTAAGAGGGTTTTAATATGTTGATCCCAACTTGATATGGTCTCCTCTTTCTGTGTGTGCTGGTGTATGTATGTTGCTGATGCACATGTCCATAATCACACATATGAAGTCCAGAGGAGGACTTTGGATACTTTAGGGGGTTCTTATCACTCTTCCCTTATTTCTTTGAGGCAGTGTGTCTCACTAAAACTGGAGCAAAAGTGGTGGCCCACAAGCTCCAGTGGTCCTTCTGTCTGCACCATCCACCGCAATGGGATGAGGGGCATACGAGAGAGAGAGAGAGAGAGAGAGAACTTTTCTTTTAGTGGGAGTGCTTGGGGTTTGGACTATGTTCTCATGCTTTTGTGCACAACAGCAGCCCCATCCTCCTTTTGATTAATTTATACCATGTCATAGGAGCTCATTAGAAAGATTTATGTAGTCATGAACTGAGACTCCTGTAAAGACTGTGAAAGCCTACAAACTCTGGTCCGCAGTCACATGATTGGGCTTAGAAGTACATAGGGCAGTACTGGGAAGTTGTTTGATAATGTAAACCTATGCAGACAGATTAAATGCACCCTTTTAGAAACTCTTCACTTATGTCTAAACAAACTCCATTTTTTTTTTCTGGCCACAGAGACTGCGAGACTGCATGGGAAAAGTTGTCTGTCCTTGCTACTTTTTATAAACAGAACTTTGTACGGGCTAAGTAAGCCTTCTACAACTGAGCTATACTCCATTTCTTATTTTAGTCTTAGTTTTGTGGTCAGTTATGACATTTCAGTAACAGACTTTATAATACAGAATACTGTATTATATCTCTGTGTTAAAACTGTCATGGAAACCAAATGAACTAAGATGTTCTAGATGAATCTAAGGATAAAAGCTAAGTAGAGTGGGGTTCTGTGGCTCTGTGGAAAAAGGTAGTTAACGGAAAAAATAAAAGATTTACTTTCATAGGAGATGCTGAAGGTTAATGACATATAACCTCTTGCCCCAAACTACCAGCTATTCTCCAGTCCTGAAAAGTGATTGAAAACAAAATTCATGAAAGAGATGTCTTAGTGAGAGGAGAGCTCAGTGAGCACATAGCTAGTAGCTTTTAGACGGTGGTGACTGAGGAAGAAGTTAGTACTTTATCTCTTAGCTCATTCCCCAATTAGGAAGCATTCAGTGAGACTTCCTCTCCAGATGGCAGATCTGGCAGTCCTGTGGCCACTGCAAGTGGAAGTACCATTAGTTGGATAATTTTTTCTTTATTCTAAATTGAAACATTCCAATAAGCGTTTTCTCTTTGAGAATAAAATCATTAGAGTCCAAGGGTTTTGGCCAAGATTCAGACAACAGGTAAGCATTCCTGGAGAAAGCAAGAGTCCTTTATTCTCAGACATAGCCGGAAGCATATGTTCAGGGTCATGCTGCCTCGCAGACTCAGAGAAGACTAAGGCAGTGGCAATCTCCAGGAAGTTGACGCTAAGACAACACTACCATTAACAGCAGTTAATGATTAGAGACTTTAGAAGTTGAGCCAGGCATGTCTTTAGTGTTTTCAACTTGGGAAATATACAACCCAATCACCATGGCTAGTTTATCACTTAAAATGGAAGGCACAATTAATTTTTAGTTTAGGTCTTTTTATGTCATTTTTTTGTAAGATTCCTACAAAAAATTAATTCTCTGATCTTTTCTTTTTAAATTGGAGTTTAAAGAATTATGTAAACTACTACAAACTGTGTTTTGCACACACATGTGCACATATATATGCTTTGGGAATGAATATACTTAAAAAAATCACCAAAGTACTAAAAAAAAGATCCATAAGATTCCACTTTGCACATATTCTCCAAGATGATTTTTCTTACTGAAAGCTTCAAGCCCCCATCCCCACCCCACAGTATGTTATGTGTCCTGCCTTGTTCTTAGCGTCTGCCATAGTACTTTTCAGAACTTCACCCAAATCTGGTGCTCGGAATTGCCAAAACAATCAAATTGAAAATTTCTTAGTGGTAAATGAAGTTCAAGATTCAGAACCTCCAAGTTCTAATTTGAATACACAAAATTTGTTAGAAAATTAATCTGCAATAGGAAATTCTGGTTTTCTTAAAATTTGAGACATTATAGTGGGATTTATCTGTATGGTAGACAATTCCAATTTTAGTGGTAACAACTGCCTTGAAATACCCTTCTAAGAACCAAACATAAGGGAAGGTGGTAGTAAAAGAATAGGCAGAGGAATTCCAAAAGAAAGAGAAGGAAAGGCTTCTTCCATGGCGAAAGGCTTGCTTTCTCTACTTCTAAAACGCTTTCTAATGAGCAATGACTGTGTTTTCTCAGTGAGGCACTGGAGGCTGATTTGTCAGGCAGAACTCAACCACTCACTTTTGGGAAACTCCACTGGGCCATAGCCTGATTTCTTCAAATGGCAATATTGATCCTTTCTTCTTGAATACAGGTAGAGGTAATTACAAATTAATCAAAATGATTAACCTCTGAAATCCTTCCTATGAATCACTTTTACAGATGTCAGTTGGCAGCCTAGAGAACCTATTTTAGGTCATGTTTTGTTCGATGCTAAAAATACACAGGAAATTAGAAACTTGAATTACACTCACCTAAAATATTGCACTACTTCTGGGTTTAGAGTATTGGTAACATTCACAGACTTCTTCCTTATACACAGGAGACATTAATAACGTATTAATTTACTACAGTAAATAATAGTAACCCCCTGTGTCTTATCAGGGATTAAAGTTAGAATTTAACAACAATACTACTCTCAGAAAGCCTACGAACTCATGGAAATTGAACAGTGAACTAATGAATCACCCTGGGTTAAGGAAGAAATAAAGAAATAAATTAAAAACTTTCTGGAATTCAACGAAAGTGAAGGCATGACATGTCCAAACCTATGGGACACCATGAAAGTGGTGCTAAGAGAAAAGTTGATAGCACTAAGTGCCCACATAAAGAAAATGGAGAAAGCTCACATTAGTGACTTAATAGCGCACCTGAAAGCTCTATAACCAAAAGAAGCAGACTCACCAAGGAGGAGTAGAAGACAGGAAATAATAAAATTGAGGGCTGAAATTAACAAAATAGAAACAAGAAAAATAATACAAAGAATCAATGAAACAAAGAGCTTGTTCTTTGAGAAAATCAACAAGATAGACAAATCCTTCTCCAAACTAATCAAACAGCAGACAGAGAACATGCAAATTAACAAAATCAGAAATGAAGAGGGGGACACAACAGACATGGAGGAAATTCAGAGAATCATTAGGTCTTACTACAAATAACCATACTCCACAAAGTTGGAAAATGTAAAAGAAATAGACAATATTTTAAATAGATACCATATACTAAAATTAAATCAAGACCAGGTGAGCAATTTAATTAGACCTATAAACTGAAAGGAAATAGAAGCTGTAATCAAAAACCTTCCAACCAAAAAAAGCAGCCCAGAGATGGATGGTTTTAGTGCAAAATTCTACCAGAACTTCAAAGAAGAGCTAATACTTATACTCCTCAAAGTATTCCACATAATAGAAACAAGGACATTACCAAATTCTCTTTGTGAGGCTACAGTTACCCTGATACTAAAACCACACAAAGACTCAATAAGAAAGAAAATTAGAGACCAATCTCACTCATGAACATGGATGCAAAAATGCTCAATGAAATACTGGCACACCAAATCCAAGAACACATCAAAAAAAAAATCATCCACCATGATCAAGTCGTCTTCATCCCAGAGATGCAGGGCTGGTTCAACATATGAAAATCTGTCAATGTAATGCATTATATAAACTGTAAGGAACAAAAAAAAGTGGTCATTTAATTAGATGCTGAAAAAGACGTTTGACAAAATCTAACACGCCTTCATGATAAAGGTCTTAGAGAGATCAGGAATATTATAAGGAACATATCTAAATATAATAAAAATCAATATACAGCAAGCCTACAGCCAAAATCAAATTAAATGGAAAGAAACTCAAAAACAACTCCACTAAAATCAAGAACAAGACAAGGTTGTCCACTCTCTACATATCTCTTCAACATAGTTCTTGAAGTTTTAGCAATAGCAATAAGACAATAAAAGGAGATCAAGGGGATTCAAATTGAAAGGGAAGGACGCAAACTTTTGTTATTTGCAGATGATAAGATTGTGCATGTAAGAGACCCACAAAACTGTACCAGAAAACTCTTAAATCTGATAAATACCTTCAGTGATGTAGCAGGATACAATATCAACTCAAAAAAAATCAGTAGCCCTCCTTTACACAAATGATAAAGAAGCTGAGAGGGAAATCAAATAAACATCAGCTGTCACAATAGCCACAAATAACATAAAATATCTTGGGATAACACTAACCAAAGAAGTAAAATATCTATTTGACAAGAACCATAAGTCTTTGAAGAAAGAAATTGAAGAAGATACCAGAAAATGGAAAGATCTCCTTTGCTCTTGGATTGGTAGGATCAACATAGTAAAAATGACAATTACACAAAAAGCAATCTACAGATTCAATGAGTCCCCATCAAAATCCCAACACAATTCTTCACAGACCATGAAAGAATAATTATCAACTTCATATGGAAAAACAAAAAATCCAGGATAGCCAAAACAATCCTGTACA
>LOEQ01004329.1:2668-16347 GCA_001685075.1 Bramus lutescens | reverse complement strand
CTAGAGAAGCTAAGTAATAAGGTGAACCCAAAGAAAAATATAGAGAGACCCACATGAGAATTGGAAATAGACAGAATTGACTGTCAGGGTTGGAAGCATGGGTGTGGGGGGAGAGGGCAGTGAAGGAGAGAAGAGGAGGGGAAGAGGGTAGAGGAGAACTTGAGGGAATAGGATGGTTGAGATGGAGGAAGGACAGAGATGAGAGCAAGGAGAGAGATACCTTGATTGAGGGAGCCATTGTAGGTTTAGCAGAACCCTAGCTCAAGAGAAATTCCCAGGAATCCAAAAGGATGACCCCACCTAGGAGCCTGGGCAATAGAGGAGAGGGGCCCAATCTTGACTTGCCCTGTAGTCAGACTGATGATTATCTTAATTTTCACTATAGAGCCTTCATCCAGCAACTGATGGAGCCAGAGGCAGAGACCCACATGGGAACACTGGACTGAGCTCCCAAAGTCCAGTTGAAGAGTGGAAGGAATGAGAATATGTGCAAGGAGGTCAAGACCATGAAGGGTTCATCCACTGAAACAGTCTACCTGAGCTAATGGGTGCTCACCAACTCCAGCAAGACTGGGAAGGAACAAACATAGGACCAAAGTAGTCCCTCTGAATGTGGTTGACAGTTGCATAGCTGGGTCAGACTGAGGAGCCACTGGCAGTGGCACCAGGATTTATCCCTCCTGCATGTACTGTCTTTTTAAGATTCTTTTATCTTTGGATGTATACCTTGTTCAGCCTAGATATAGTAGAGAGGGCATTGGACCTTCCACTAGGCAATGTTCCTTACCCTCTCTGAGGATTAGATGGAGGTGGGGTGGGAGGATTTGTAAAGGAGGGGAAGAGGGAGAGGAAACCTAGATTGTTTTTTTTAAATCTAATAAAAAATTTTCAGAGAACAACAACAACAACAACAACAAAAAAGATATAGGGAGTTCTAAAGGGAGCCTGGGTGAGACTCAAGTAGTAAACAACTCAGAAGTCTCAGGGAGTCCTCAAAACTGACTAGATGTAAAATATCCTCTGCTCTCCAAGTTCATACAAGCAGCATGTCTGCTCAGGAGACAGAGCAGTGGAGTTCTCCCCAAAGAGGCTCAGACAAGCTACACTGCCTGAGATGGCACTGTGCAGCTTCATGAACAGTCCTTAACTTGTGCAATGAGATTCAGGGTTCCAGCTTTTGTGTTCCATTGCTCATGCTGTGATGGGCTTTCAGAGATGTAGTTACCTTTGAGCCCTGCTCCTGTAAATAAACCCAGTAAGTTCACTGGTTCACCCATCTTTGGTGGGATCTCCTCTTTGCTCTGCCCTTTGTTCTCTCTGTGAGGACTTTTGAAAGGCATTTGTTAGTATCTCTCTGGGAAGACTGTCACAAAACAGTCTATCTGATATAGCTATTTCTCATTGCTTATCTCTTAAAGTCTTTCAGTCAGCGTATTAATTTACTCTTATTTCTTCAACTATGCATTATTTTATGGTTTCCAAGTAGCCATGGAGTTCCTGTTGGTTTTGCTATAATATAATTGTTAATTTTTCCAAAATTTATACATTGAAGCCTACATTCTAGTGTTAGAATATAAAGGGAATATGCGATATCCTTGGGGAATTATATGTCTCACCAATTTACCCCTTGTGAATAGAATTAATATCATTAAAAAAGAGACTTCTAGGGGCTTCTTGTAATGAAGACTCACAAACGACAGCTTTTCTGAGTCTCAAGCCCTTGCACTCTGAAGCCTCTGGCATCTTGAGACCTTCCTGTTTTTAGGTCAAGAGAATCTTGTCTTGACAGATTTCTGATTTCCCTCATGAACTAGCAATGGGTAAACTTCTTCATTGACTCTCTGTCCTTAACTTGAAGCTGAATGCTCTATGACTCCTTGCTTGTTTTGTTGTGGCTGTCATTCTCTGTTTCAGCAGAACCTATATGTATCCATAGCCTTGTTCCCCCACACCCAAATTCCAACGACAATGCATGACCTCTTTAGTATCTGTTTTACCTTGTGGGGGTTAATTGGGTCTTCCAAATGTGCAGTCAGTGTTTGATTTTTTTAAAATAACCTTCATTTTGGGTTGGTCATTTCTATAACTTATTGCTCTTTTAAATAATAATAATAATAAGAAGAAGAAGAAACTAATCAACACACACTGGTTTCTAGTCCTTCTTGATTCTTTGGTGAATATGTTCTGTGTCAAATATCTAAGTTCTAGAAAATAGTGTTTTCACTACACCCATGGGGGAAGAATCACTCTATGAAGAGATTTTCACAATTCCCTTCTCTCCCTAATTCACTCCACTCCACAACATCTATCATAGGAAGAGTCCATTGCGACTGTGGATACAGCAAGAAAGACTGATTTTGATGTCTTAAGAAAGTAATATCCATGCACAGCTGTTAGTACCTTCAGAAATCATTTAATTCCTAAGGATAACATTTTTGCTATTGTTCTTCGTGAGTTAGGGCATTGTTTTACTAGGATCCACAGATACAACATGTCCAGAAGCTCAGTCGCATATCATCAGTAGGCATCAGCATTCACGTTCCTGAGGACAATAGGTTTAGAAACCCGTGAACTTGGCTATGTTCTTCCACAGGTGGCATCAGCTGGATATTGGCTGAGCCAGGCTGGTCTTGGCTAGGGTGAGTCACACACCTACAGTTCAGCTAATGCACTCATGTGCGCTGATGTGCTCGATTTCTGACTCATTTTCCTCCTAGGAGTCAAACTAGTTCAGGTTCATTTTGTTGTTGTTGTTCTGTTTTGTTTTACTTTTATGACAATGACAGATGTCAAGAACAAATAAACCTCAGTGTTCCAGCTCACTTCACTTTCTTGCAGCACAGAGGATGATATCATGATGGCCAAAAGCAAACTCCAAGACCACCCAGAAGCTGAGCGGTGGAGTGATCCAAAATTACAATGGTAAAATCCTGGACACAGAAAGAAGGAGGATTTGTAGCCATGCATGTATTCAGTTATGACAATCATTGTGTACTGTGAAGAGATACCATGACCACCGCAATCATGTATAGGGAAACTTTTAATTAGGGTGAGATTACAGTTTCAGAGGTTTAGTCCATTGTCTTAATGGTGGCATGCATGCAGGCAGACATGGTGCTGGAGAGTGAGCTGAGAGTTCAACATCTTTAAAGTTAGCAGGGAAAAGAACTCCCTTGCGCTTCATAGCCCACCCTTTATGACATACTTCACTACGCCACACCTGCTAATAGTACCCGCCCTGTGGACGAAGTATTCAAAGACACGAGTCTTTTGGGCCCAATCCTATTCAACAACACAAGGGTCAAATATATTTAAAGGAATAGACACTGAATGTCTAGAGAGTAGGAAACATTTTCAGAAAGCAGTCTTACTGTAATATTCCCATTTGCAAGTCTTGTCCCAAAAACGAAATCTGAACTGCTGTGCATGATTGGTATAAAAGTACATCCAAAGATAACTGCAAGTCTAACTAATTGATTTTTATTAAGGACTGAATCACCTATATTTTCTTTTTGGTTCTCTTTTCAAAATAGAGGAATGTGTTTTCTGATGGATTGACAAAGACAGTCAAAAGTAGGTAACAGTAATGGCTGAAGAGCTCTTTGCATCCCCTTGCTCGCCTTTCATTGTCTTATTGCTCTATCTAGAACTTCAAGAACTTTATTGAATAGATATGGAAAGAGTGGGCAACCTTGTCTTGTTCCTGATTTCGGTGGGCTTGCTTTGAGTTTCTCTCTATTTAGTTTGAGATTGGCTTCTGGCTTGCTGTACCTTCTTTATTATGTTTAGGTATGTTATTTGTAAGCCTGATCTCCCTAAGACTTCTATCATGAAGGTACATTGAGTTTTGCTAAAGAATTTTTCAGCATCTAATGAGATGATCATTTTTTTTAATTTTGTTTATATGGTGGATTAAATTGACCTATTTTCATATGTGAAACAATTCCTGCATCTCTGGTATGAAGCTTACTCTAAGAAAGAGAATAACAGACCAATCTCACTCATAAACATTGATGCAAAAATGCTCTGATTTATTTCTTAACACATTTAACATCTGTATACAATTTTTTTTGAGTTGATCTTTTATCTGGCCACATTACTGAAGGTGTTTTACAACTGTAGGAGTTCCCTGGTAGAAATTTTTTTTTTCCTGGTAGAAATTTTTGGATCACTTATGTATACTACGGTATTCAAATAGTGAAAGTTTGACTTCTTCCTTTCCAATTTGTGTCCCTTTGATCTTGTTTTGTTGTCTTATTGCTCTAGCTAGAACTTTGAATACTATATTGAATAGATATGGAGTGGAAAGCCTTGTCTGGTTTCTAATGTTAGTGGAATCACTTTGATTTTCCTTCATTTAGTTTGATGTTGGTTGTTGACTTGCTGTATATTGCCTTTATTATGCTTAGGTATGTTCCTTGTATCCCTTAGCTCTCTAAGACCTTTATCATGAAGGAATGTTAGATTTTGTTGAAGGCTTTTTCAGCATCTAATAAAATGATCATTTTTTCAGTTTGTTTATGTGATGGATTACATTGACAGATTTTAATATGTAGAACCATTCCTGCATCTCTGGCACAAAGCCTAATTGATCATGGTGGATGATTTTTTCTGATGTGTTCTTGGATTTGGTTTGCCAGTATTTTTTTGAGCATTTTTGCATCAGTGTTCACGAGCGAGATTGGTCAGTAATTCTTTTTCTTAGTTGAGTCTTTGTGTGGTTTGGGTATTAGGGCAACTATAGTCTTGAAAAAAGAGTTTGGCAATGTCCTTCTACTGGATTTCACTGCACATTTATTATTTTTTTTATTTTATTTATTATTCAAAATATTTTTAACACAAGATACTTAGTAAAGTAAGATTTGGGAAAGAGAGTTGCTCTTGTTACACAGAAATAACTCTTTGAATTATTGATATTAGTACTGTATATTTATTTTGCACAGAAATGCTTATGTGGAATTGTCACAGACACCATCTAATGTAGATACATAAATACTATGGATCTGTCATTCTCCAGCATCACAGAAACCTTGAGTAGAGACACATGATTTTAATCTTCCCACTCTGGAAGTAGAAATATGAAGGTAAGACGTTATCTCAGTTACACTGTGATTTGGAATATCCTGACTAAAAAGAAAAGAAAAAAAAACACTTGAAGGCTTCTTTTACTGGGTTGTGATTGTTAGGCATGAGTCTTCACTTACTAGAAGATGCCTTATCTAAGTACTCCAAATTAAATGACACTTTGTGTCCACACTTCTAAAGCCCCATGTATATAAATTATGCTGATGTTTTATTATATTTTTAGATGTTTGGTTCAGAAAAATAAACGTGCCAAACATACCAGGCTGAATCTCATGAAGTTGCCGGACTTATTGGTATTAATTTTTTAAATTTATAATTCATAGGGTTTTAATGAAGGAAATCATTACTGCAAAGTATACACTAACACCTAGGCATGAGTACTTACTTTATATAGAGACCTGTACTTACTCTTTTAATTTGATTTTTATTATGTAAAATACTTTGGAATGACTGAGTCTTGAATACAGAATCTACATTTCTACTTTGCTAACTATAATACCTCTATTTACTTTATTTTTAAAGGACGATTTATTGCATCTAAAACCTCTTTTACTCAGAATGTATTGGACTGAGTTATTCTCTAACTCACAGTCAAATTGTCTCTCAAAGTTATTCCGAGCCTGAAGAGAGTTTGTGGAAATAAATAAAAAATAGAATATCATTATTTTTGATATGATGTATTGTCAGAAGACTATAAACTGTTAAAAGCATTATGAGTTGATCAAACTGTGATATATGCCATCTATTGATACCTTTTGTTCAGAGGAGGGATTCTATGTATTAATATCAATGATCATCGTTGGTTTCTTCCTTAGTTTGATGACTAAACTATAATTCCTACAAATGCTCACACAGACAGGCATGGATTAGGTGGAATTGCTTTGATTTCACTTTATTTCTGAATTTGAAAAGTAGGGGTTCTGCAAAACCTAGTTATGTACCTCAATTTTCTATACTAAGAAATGAACAAAAATCCTCAGAAAATTAAAGAAAGCCTTCAAAATTAAGGAAATTTTAACAAAAAGAGAAAAAGGGGTGGAATTAAAAGAAAAGTCTTAAGTCAAATATTAGAAAATATTTTGATGAGTGTATATAGATAAAAATGTACTTGGTAAAATTGCCAAAAACTTGAAAAAAAAACCAAAAAAGGTATATTTAGGAGAACAATGCATAAAAATTAGTGGATCTGTCTAGGAAGGTCAGCAGTAAGTAGAGTAAACCAAAAGTAGATATACATGAGTATAAACAATGAAACTTTAATCATAAAATTGCTTTCAAAATAGAAGTAAAGATTTTAATGTTCTATTATACAGTAAGTTTATTTTTATGATCTCAGTCCCAGAGATAAGAAATGATTTTTGAATATTTTAGCTTACATACAAAATGAGTTTCATCAAAACATCTTCATATACATGTTTCATTATACTTTGTTATTTGTAATTTAAAATTTCCTTTACCAAAATCATCTTAAAATTTCACAGAAGTAATGTAAGAATCTTAAATTCCCAGAAATAAAAGGAAAAACATCTCTCCTGCAAAGAATTAAGATAAGCAATACTTAAGTATTTACTGTTCATTGGATACTAGAGCCATGGGAAGAGAATGTCTACAAGAATCTGAACTACAAACATACATGAAAGCTGTAGACTAGGTTTTCAGGCATTCATGATCTTATGCATATGTTTAGCACTTGTCTCAGGAATAAGAACAATGTCAGAGGCCATGGAGTTAGAACTAAGAGAGAAAATATGGACACCCTCTGTGGAAGGAAGATTTCAGTTGAAAGTCAAGAAAGGGATATCCCTGGATAACCACAGAGCACTGAATATAGAGAGAAGGTGGTTTGATTCACACTATAAGTAAATGATAGAGAATTTAAGAATTTCCACAAAAATGCCAAAGTGCATCTCATGAATGTGTCCTGGTTAAGGAAGGGACACAGAGAATGTTTGAGAGCGAACTGACAATGGCCTCACTGAAGCTTGCGTTTTGTGGGAACCTAAAGTTGAACAAGTCACGAGCTAAAAGAGAATACTACATGAAATAGAAGCTATGAAAACACAGGCTGTGACTGCACAGAGAAGACCAAGAGGTGAGTGATCACCCACACAGCGGGACATCCCACTCTCTTGGTCCTTGGTATTGGGGCAAAGCCCTAGGCCCTTTTTGCCACTTGCCTTAGTTTCTGTAGTCAGCCAGCAGGCGAGCTTACTACAGGTAGGCTACATCAACAGCTCCACCCCATCAATTGGACCCTGTAAGCCACAAGTCCCACTCTGCCCCCAAACTTTCCTATACCCCATGACCTCAGAGGAACTCTGAAGTATAGGCTGTGACGTACAGAGAGGACCAAGAGAGGAACTCTGAAGCACAGGCTGAGGCTGCACAAAGTCAAATGACCAAGAGAGCAGGACAAGAGAGGCGTCAATGACTCCCTGAGACACAGACAGCAAGAGTACAGAGCAGACCAAGAACAGCTCCCAAAGACACAGACAGCACCTGCAAGGATTGGACTAAAAGGCAGACAATGCCGCCACCAATTGGAGGAAGAGATGGGTAGGCGCCAATGCAAGAATTCATTCAACAACCGAAAAAGCAGCATGATGACACTAGAACCCAGTGGTCATATAACAGGAAGACTTAAACAACCTAACTCGGAAGAAGCAGAAGAAATAAATTTTAAATGTAACTTCATGAGGATGATAGAGACCTTTAAAGAGGAAATGAAAAATTCCCTTAAAGAAATTGAGGAAAAGACAGCCAAAAATTGGAAGCAATCAATAAATCTCTTAAAGGAAACCAAGAAAACCAAGGAAAAACAGTCAAACAGGTAAAGCAAACAGTTCAAGACTTGAAAACTGAAACAAAGGCAATAAAGAAAACATAAACAGAGGGAATTCTGGAAATGAAAAATCTAGGTATGGTGTGGGAGGTCCTTCTGTCTGTGTGTTGCTTTTCTTGGTTAATAAATAAACTGTTTTGGTCTGTTGATAGGACAGAAATTAGGCAGGTGGGGAAGATGGAAATGAATGCTGGGAGAAAGAAGAGCAGAAGTCAGAGAGACACTATGAAGCCACCACCAGAATCAGATATGCCAGAAATTTGCTGGTAGACCACGACCTAGTGGTGATATACAGATTAATAGAAATGGGTTAAATTAAGATGCAAGAGTTAGCCAATAAGAAGCTAGAGCTAATGGTCCAAGCAGTGATTTAATTAATATAGTTTTGTGTGGTTATTTCAGAGCTAAGGTAGCTGGGCAGCTGGGACAAACAATTGGACTCTCCTCCTGCATGGGCAAATAAATATAAACTAAAGACACAAGCATAAACCAAAAGAATACAAGAGATTGGAGAGAGAATATTAGGTATTGAAGATACTATAGAGGAAATAGATTCATTGGTCAAAGGTATCTTTCTAGAGATATCCTTCTGTAGGGAAGGAGAGTTTTCTCCTACAATTTTGTTGGATAATCTTCTGTACCTTTGAGTTGGAGTTCTTCTTCTTTTATCTCTATTTTTCTTATATTTGTTTTTGTCATGGTGTCCCAGATTTCTTGGATGCTTTGTGTTAAGAATTTATTGGATTTAACTTTTTCTTTGGACTTAACAGACATCTATAGAACATTCCACTCAAACACAAAAGAATATACCTTCTTCTCAGCATCTCATGGACCTTCTCTAAAATTGACTACACACTCAGTAACAAAGCAAGCCTCAACAGATACAAAAACAATTGGAGAAATTCCTATATCTTATCAGTTCACCATGGTTTAAAGTTAGAATTCAACAACACTAATTGCAGAAAGTCTAAAAACTCATGGAAATTGAACAGCACTCAATTGAATCACCTCTGGATCATGGAAGAAAGAAATAAAGGAATTGAAGAATTCTAGAAATCAACAAAAAATGAAGGCACAACATAACCAAACCTATGGGATACTATGAAAGCTGTGCTAAGAGGAAAGTTAATATCACTGAATGCCTACATAAAGTAGAGAAATCTCACATTAATGAATTAACAGCACACCCGAAAGATCTAAAACAAAAAGAAGCAGACTCACAAAGGAGATATGTATGACAAGACATAATCAAATTGAGGGCTGAAATCAATTAAAACAAAGAAAAGAATGCAAAGAAACAATGAAACCAAAAACTAATTCTTTGAGAAAATCAACAAGACAAACCCTTATCTGAACTAATCAAAAGGCAGAGAGAACATCTAAATTAAGAAATTCAGAAATGAAAAGGGGTACATAACAGACAAGGAAGAAATCCAGAGAACCATTAAGTCATACTACAAAATCCTGTACTCCACAAAATTGGAAAATGTAAAAGAAATGAACAATTTTCTGGATAAATATGACATACCAAAATTAAATCAATACCAGGTGAACAATTTAAATAGACGCTTAACCTGCAAGGAAAATAGAAGCTGTCATCAAAAAGCAAAAAAAAAAAAGGACATCTTGAATTCTGCAAGCATCATTTTGAGTTAGGTAACCCAGATCCAGAAAGACAATTACCACATGTGCTCACTCATTAGTGGCCTTAACATAAAGGAAAGAAGCCAGCACACAAATCACAATCACAGAGAACCTAGACAACAATGAGAACACTAAGAGAGACAAACATAGATCTAATCTACATGGGAAGTAGAAAATGACAAGATCTCCTGAGTAAATTGGGAGCATGGGGACCTTGGAAGAGGGTTGAAGGGGAGGAGAAAGGCAGGGAGGAGGACAGAGAAAAATGTAGAGCTCAACAAAAATCAATAAACAACAACAACAAAAACCCTCCCAACCAGAAAAGCCCAGGGACGGATGATTTTAGTGCAGAATTCTCTTAGAACTTCCAAGAAGAGATAACACCTATATTCCTTAAATTGTTTCACATAATCTAAATCAAAAAACACATAAAAAAATCATCCACTATGATCAAGTCGGCTTCATCCCAGAGATGCAGGAATGGTTCAACATATGAAAATCTGTCAATTTAATCCACCAAATAAACAAACCTAAGGAAAAAAAAACATACGATCATCTCATTAGATTCTGAAAAAGCATTTGACAAAATCCAACACTCCTTCATGATAAATATTTTGGAGAGATCATGGATACAAGAAACATATCTAAACATAATAAAAGCAATAAACAGCAAGTTGACAACCAACATCAAATTAAAAGGAGAGAAACTCAAAGCAATTCCACTAAAATGAGGAACAAGACAAGGCTGTCCACTCTCTGCCTATCTATTAAACTTATTTCTTGAAGTTCTAGCTAGAGCCATAAGACAACAAAAGAAGATAAAGGAAATACAAATTGGAAAGGAAGAAGTCAAATTTTTGCTGTTTGCAGATGATATGATAGTATACATAAGTGACCACAAAAATGCCACCAGGGAATTTCTATTGCTGAAAATCACCTACAGTAATGTGGTAGGATACAAGATCAACTAAAAATATCAGGAGTCCTCCTATGTACAAAGTTGATAAAATGTTGAGAAAGAAGTCAGAGGAACATCACCCTTTACAATAGCCACAAATAACAAAAAATATCTTGGGGTAACACTAACCAAACAAGTGAAAGACTGGTTCAACAAAAATTTTAAGTCTTTGAAGAAAGAAGTTGAGGAAGATACCAGAAAATGGAAAGATTTCCCTTGCTCTTGGATTTGTAGGATCAACATAATAAAAATATCAGTTCTACCAAAGGCAATCTATACATTCAATGAAATCACCATCAAAATATCAGTACAATTGTTCACAGATCTTGAAAGAACAATAATCAACTTTATATGGAAAAACAAAAAAAAACAGGATAACCAATACAATCCTGTACAGTAAAGGAACTTCTGAATGCATCACCACCCCTGACATCAAGTTCTAATATAGAGCTATAGTAATGAAAACAGCCTGTTGTTGACATAAAAACAGACAGCTTGACTAATGGAATTGAATCAAAGACCAAGATATTTATCAACACACCTATAAACACCTGATTTTTGATAAAGAAGATACAATTATACAACGGGAAAAAAAGATATTCAAAAATTGTGCTGGCATAACTGGATGTCAAAATGTAGAAGAATGAAAACAGATCCTTATCTATCTCCATGCACAAATCTCAAGTCCAAATGGATTTAATACCTTATTATAAATTTGAGCTCACTGAACCTGATAGAAGAGGAAGTGGGAATCAGCATTCAATGCATGGGCACAGGGACCACTTCCTAAATTTAATACCAGCAGCACAGACAATGAGAGCAACAATAAATAAATGAGACCTCCTGAAATTGAGAAACTTCTGTAAAGCAAAGGACACAGTCAATAGACAAAAAGGCAGCTGACAGATTGGGAAAAGATCTTCACTAACCCCATATCACACCAAGGACTGATCTCCAAAATTAATAAAGAAGTCAAGAAATTAAACATCAAAATACCAAATAGTCCAATTACAAAGGAATATAGATCTAAACAGATAATTTTCAAAAGAAGAATCTCAAATGACCAAAAAACACTTAAGGAAATGTCCAACATCTTTAGCTATTAGAGAATGCAAATCAAAATGACTCTGAGAATCCATATTAACACCTGTCAGAATGTCTAAGATCAAAAGCACCAATGATACCTTATACTGGAGAGGATGTGGAGTAAGGAGAACACTCCTCTATTGCTTCTGGGAATGTCAACTTTTGTGTGTGTCAGTATGTTTGGGTGTATGTGCTTGTGTGTATATGTTTTTATGTGTATTTCTATATATGTGTTTATGTGAATGTGTGTGTATTTATGTATATATCTGTTTATGTGTATGTGAATGTGTGTGTGTGTGTATGCTTTAGCTGAAGGAGAACAATGTAAGTTTTACCTTTGCTAAGAGCATAGAAAATGCCTATAGATGAATGATCAATAAATAATAGAATATACCTGTGACTTAAAAATCAGAAATATATGACAAAAGGTACAATTTAAAAAAGATGCTTAATACACTAACATGGAATTGACAGTTTGAGGAATGGAAGACTAAAATAAGAACTTGTTTTATCTCCTCAAAGATCATAAAAGTATTGTTTCAATAATAACTGTAAAATTTTGATTAAAAGGAAAATGATACAAAATCAATATGTATAATATTTCTGAAAATAAATGACAAGTTCATATTTTCTATTCTCCGAAAACTGAAACAAAATGCTGTGGAAACAGTCATTTTTCATTTGTGTTTTTTTTGTTCTATAAACGTGTGTCATATATATTTTAAAATTAATAATATAAAATAGAAAGAAAAGCAAAGATTCTCATGACATATGAACACTTTTTGTTGAATCATGAATGGTTTTAATAAAATGGTGCCTGAAATACTTTGTTCAAAATAGATAGGAATTTTTTGGAGTACCTTGGAGAACATGATGATATAATAGCCTTGTCTCTCCTCATCAATGTTATTTAATTATGAATATGCATCTTAGAAATAAAAAGCAATGTTAGAAATTGGCATTACTTCAAAATTTTAATCACTGTGTATTTAAAAAATTTTATAGACAAATATTTTATCCTTATTAAATACTATCAAGTGATGCTACATTGCAATTATTTCATGTTGGATTATTCTAAAAACTTGACATTTTAATTTTCTGCCATAAGGACATTCTATTATACTCTGCACTCTTTTAAAAGGTTTTAGGTAGGACATGTATCTATCCTTGAGAACTGCTAACAGATGACAGTTCCAGATGTTTGGCACAACAGCTTTAGATGTCTTTTTTCCTCTCTCTTCTTTATCTCTAACTAAGGAACCTTCTGTAATATTGCATATGTACATGTGTGTTAATTAAAGATAAGATACAGCTTTATAGAATTGAAACAATTACAGATGTTTTCAATATGGAGATGAAATAGATACCACGCATATCAAGCTCAGATGACCATTAGATACTAGCAAATAATTAAAAGTTTTTAATTTTGGTTCCTGAACAGCTCGCAGAAGACCTGGAAAGGGAGCATAGACATTCCTCAACCCCCTAAACTTTCTGGTCATTCTGTACAGGCTTCTCTCCCCAGCTACTACCTCTCTATCCTATGGCATCCCTGCTTGCGCCCAGGCTCCACTTCCCTACTTCGGGGTCATAAGAGCCCCCAGCTCAGCCTGTTTTAGGGCTGGGATGGGTGGTTAGTGGAAATGGGTGGGAGTTCCTTTGTTTCACTGAGCCTGTAGGCAACAAGCAAGCCCTTTTGTCTGCAAGGTCCCTGGACAGCAAAGGGCCCTGATCTTGTACCAGAAGATCCATTGGAGAGCATATGAAGGAAGAGATGGGCAGGCGCCAAAGCAAGAATTCCTCCAACAATCTGAAAAACAACATGATAACACCAGAACCCAGAGAACATACAACAAATAGGAAGACATGAACACCCTAATCCAGAAGAAGTAGAAAGAATAGACATTATAAAAGTGATAGAGTCCCTTAAACAGGATGTGAAAAACTCAATTAAAGAAATGGATGAGAAGAATAACAAAAAGTTTGAAGAAATGAATAACTCTGTAAAAGATACCCTAGGAAATCAAGAAAAAAAACAATCAAACAGATAATGGAAACAGTTCA
>LOEQ01004328.1:378024-381170 GCA_001685075.1 Bramus lutescens | reverse complement strand
CCACTGCCTACAGGCCTCAGTATCCAGGAAGCTGGAGTCACTGGAGTTGGACAAAAACAGGCAGTTTTCGTCTGCCATGAGCCTTTGTCACCACCCCCAACATGCTACCTTGAAACTAAGAGACTGAAATCACCATGTGCTGAGCCCATTCTCTAGTGCTTAGCTTCACCGATGACATGAAGTCTTCAATAAGACATGCATTCTTAATTAGGTATCCGGTGTGGTCCAGGTGACCTGTCACCTCTACTCCAGTTAGAGCACAGGAGATGCCTCAGGGAGCCAGTTCCAGATCAAACCAAAGGTGTCTTTAAGACGTGACAAGTGGGGTTTTACTCTCTTAATGAGGGCCATTTGGAAGGGTAATTGATCTCAGCTTCCTTTCCACTGAACCTGCCACATCTCCATTCTTCTATAATTTACAACATAAATAACCATGCATGAATAAAACAACCCAGTCTTCTCAATTTCCACTGTTTTAATGCATCTATCTTTCTACAACTCCAAGGCCAAAAGGGACTCTATGGACCTCAAGAAACTCTCTATACAGGAAGATCTTTATCTAACCATTTAGTACCAAACACTGTCTACAGTGGAATTCATTTTGATGCACAGATATTCTTATGTTTAATTGCAAGATGCTGTCTCCAGGGGTGCTAAATTACACAAGCTCAGCAAAGAGCCAGATAGGAAATAATTAAAGTTCTATGGGTCTACGGTTGCCATTCTGACCACTAAGCTCTGCCAGGTTGGCCAACAGCAGCTATGGACAAACTGCAAACAAAGGGACACACTCACACAGCTGTATAAGTCAAACTTTATTTGGAGGGACGGTATTCAGGGCAGAATTTACTCAAGAGCCATAAGTATGCTGGTCCCAGTCATATACAAGGACATGAAGCATGCTGCTGTTTTAAACTATTCATCTGAAATGTCAAGTTTTCTGAGTTATGAAGCATGTGTGTTTCTACTGCCAAACGTTTTGGACAAGAAACTGAAACTCTGGAATTCAAGTCTGGAAATTGTGTCTGTTGAGGATTCTGTCAGTGCTTGGCTAGGCTGCCTAAGCTTCATTCACTTGTGGGACTTGCTTCGAGCAAATTAACTGTGGTTTCTATTTCCGACAGGGTGCAGGTGCATTGACAGGTGGGGAGCGCCTGCAATGGGCCACAGCACACCAGGAAACCTACATGCAAGGAATCCACTGTTTGAAGATGCACACGTGGAGGTCCTAGGACTACTTGCCAGAGTCGGTTCTCTCCTACCTGATGGTCCCAGGAATGTCACTGGGGTTGATGGCAGTGCCCCTCTGAGTCAGTTCACTGGTCTCATGTTTGATCACTTCTGCTATCTTAGGGACTGTGCTGAGTCTGAGAGAGAGCAATCCTAATCCCCACACAGTCCTACAAAGTAAACCTCGTGGTCTTCATTGTATGGGTCAGGAGAGCAACAGGAAGTCATACATCCCAGACAGTCTCTTCTCACAGGGCAGAAAGAAGACTGAGTTCCAACTGCCTGTCTCTGAGGCCCTCACCATGTGTCCCATCACAGAGACATAGGTCTCCCTTCAAGAACAGTCCAGCCTTGTCAAACCTCCAAGTTTTACTTCCTTTAGAACAAGATTCCAGGATAATTTTGTCACCCTCTGCAACCCTGCGCCCTTGCCACCGCTCTTTTGTCTTTTCTGTTCATTCCTCTTTGCTGGGGCTACTGCTGGGACACAGCGCCACCAGGGACCTCTCCATTGCTGGAGGCTGACTTCTCTTTCATTGTTTTTGTTTATTTGCTATTTTTGAGGGAAGAGTATCAATAGGTAGCTTAAACTGTCTATGTTATCCCAGGATAGCCTGCTTGGCTCAGTTTTCCAAGTACAGGGATTACAAGCACGTACCACCTGCCAGGCTAATGCCTGCATCCTCATTGCCAATTCCAAGGCTAAGTACATAGGGAGGGTGTCTTAAGTCTCATGCTGTTCTGATAAAATACTATGAGGAGAAAAGGTATATATTGGCTCACAGTTCCAGAGGGCTATGGTCAGTCATGGCACGGAGGGCAGCGTGATGCCACTCAGATGACAGCATGCAGGGAAGGCATGGTGGCACGATCAGAAGGCGAGCTGGCACTGTGAGTCTCCTCCCAGAAAGCAGTGAAGGAAGAGGAAGTGGGGTTGGGCTATAGAAGCTGAAGGCCCGCCACAAATGACCCCCTCTTCTAGGAAGGCTCCCCCTCTTAGCTGGTCCATAGCCTTCTCAAACAGCAGCGCTACCTGGGGACCAAGTGTTCAAACCTGCAAGCCCATGGGTGGCATTTCACATTCAAATTGCAATGGAGGGATGTGTGGGAGCTAATTGGCGTGGGAAGTCTGTCTCCAGTAAACCCATGTCCTTGAAACTCCTGGACACCACCTCCACATCAGCCTAAACCACTCCGCGCAGTCCCCTTGGTAAGTTGCTTCCCACCAGCTCCCCACTTGCATGTGGGATTTGCTCCAGTCAGTGGAGAGACAGAGAAGCAACGCCACATTCTGTCCCAAACCAAAACTTTTCTTTTGGGCTTTGACCCTTATTCTCGTTCGAAACAGCGCTCCCTGAGTGTGAGTTAGGTTTCTGTCTCAGGGACCAAAATACCCAACACTTTAAAGGGGAGGAATGGCTTCTTTAGATCCCAGAAGAGGGCAAAAGCAAAGGTTTCAGTCTCTCCTGGATGGGCAGTCCACACTCTGGCAGTCAGGAAGCAGAGAGGGGGAAGGCTGGTGCTCTAGGCAGTCTCCCCCCACCCCCCATGCCATTTCATTTCCTGTGGGCTTATGGGGCTGTGCTATTCACACTCAAGGAGGGCTCTCCCTTGAAGTTAGACCTTTACAGACTCTCCTTCACGGACATGTCTTCTAGGCACTTGTTAACTTGATCAAAGATGGGTACTGCCCCTTTCACAGATTCGGGGCTATATGTCCCGCAGATAAAGCATGCCAATGCTAACAAACACAATGGCCACCCCAGCCACACACTTATTAGCCAGCTTTGCCAACCACTTTTTGTTTCTTTTTTGATGTTTGAGACAGGGTCTCACTATGTAGCCCTGTCTAACCTTGAATTGTCTATGTAGACCAGGCTGGCCTTGAACTCATAGAGATCTGCCTGCCTCTGCCT
>LOEQ01004328.1:358024-373024 GCA_001685075.1 Bramus lutescens | reverse complement strand
TATATGATATTAAATATGTTGTATTACTTTAAATCTTAACTACTTAATAACCCAAGCTGTCTGTCATTGTGCCTGTGCCCCATTCTCAACACCTTCCTGCAGCCCTTCCACAAGAACAATGGCTGTTTTGAGGGAGAACTCTATTCAGTTTGTTGGGTCACAGGCAGACAGACAAAAACAAACAAAAGCCCATTAGCCCCACACAAAATGACCACTGGACACAATTCATCAGCCACGGTTACCACTGAGGACAAGTAAGGACAGTCTTTCCAATTGTCTTCTCTACCCAACAAACCCTCGGGCCGGGCCGGTGCTCAGGTAAGGCCTTACTTTCAGCACAGGCTAATTCACTTATCCTCAACAAGTGGGCTATTGATTTTTTTTTTCTGTTTTCAGAACAGCCTGGGGTTTTCTGAATGACAATGGCGTCCCCTACTTAAAAAAAGAAAAAAGAACCCTGGGATCCTAGGGACATTCTTTTTCACGCTGCTTGACAGGCTGGCTCTGCCTCTGGATCCATTCACTGATTCAACTGGGTGCCACTAATTTCCAGCTTCCTTCCTGTCACCTTGTCCTTCCTGAGTCCAGCACACTTCTGGCCTCTTAAAGCTGCCAAGTCAAGAGAGCTCGGCTTTGTCCTTGGGACCCCTGTGAAGAGGCTACAAAATTTCTTGACAGAAGAGGACAGTATGACAGGATATGGCTCCTTTTCTTGTTTTCTTTCTTGGTTTCTCTCTCTTTCTTTCTTTTTCAATAATTGATTTGTAAAAAACAAAACAAAACAAAAACCATGTAGCCCTACATTCAAACATTCCAAAAGCCAAAAAGAAGAAATTCATGTGTGCTCGTATATATGGTGAAGAACATCCTTTATATAAGCCTATAGAGAAATGACTTAGAGACGATACAAATGTTTAAATGCTTCCAACTTTTCAAAGGGCTACTGAGTGGGAAAACAGGAAACTATAATATAAGCCAGACAGAGTTTAAATGAATTATGCGTTTAGTGTTACTTAAGTTGCTTAAGTGTTAATATAGCTCAGATGCCAATTTTGACTGCATTCAAGAAACTCTAATGGCTGGTTGTGGACCGTTAGTTATTTGACAACCACAGAGTCTAAGTATATACTGTGTACCGGTGAACAATGTCCTTAATCTGCCAGGTCATTCCTCTGAAAAGAGTGTATCTCCTAACACAAAGGCATCTGACAATAAGAGCAAGAGTTACGCCCAGCCAGCCAGAACTGCCCAATCAAGCCACACTGCTGAGTCCATGAGGAAAAGTAGGCACTTCAACTTCTTTCCCACCCAGGGCCATCTGAACACAGAAAACAAAGCAATACCTACTCCATCAGGGTGTTGGCTTGCACATGGTCCCTGAATATCCCAACCAGGATAACCAGCCAAGTCACCTGGGCATTTGAATCAAGAACGCTATAAAGAAAGGGGCTGGGTACAATTGGCCAGCATTGGGATTCTGGTCTGTGCTATTATTTAAAAAAAAAAATCAGAATTGTTTATTGAGCAACAGAGATGGGTCAAATGGTTCAGGTGTTTGCCACCAAGCCTGGCAACCTGAGTTCAATCCCAGAACCCACACAGTGGGAGGAGAGAACCTACTAACCTTCACACACGCACTATGGCAGGATACACATGTGTGCACACACACAATAGTAATAGAATGTCTTTTTTTTCTTTTTAAAAAAACCTGACTGCTAACAGATTTGTTTATAAAGGATGGCAATGGAAACTTTCAAAGCAGGAACACAGTTCTGACTTTGTTCTGTTCAGCACAATGGTAAGAGGAGCCTGGCGAGCTCTTTTACAAGGGGAAGAGGAAGAAGTGTCCTCTGGAGCATCTTGTCTCCCTTTCACCGAAAATGGGAGGCTGGGGGCTCCCTTGAGGTGGCCCCTCTCTTTGTGTTGTGAATGCAGATTTTTGTTTTTTTGAAGGGGAAGTATGGTGGGCTAGAAGTCAGGTCACAAGCATAGATTAGGTACAGGGACACAGGCTGAGGAGATAGGGCACAGGAGGCAAACATTGGTAAATAGAGAACAAGGAAGACGGAGCACTAAGAGGGTAGATCGGGCGACAGGGACACGGGAGTCCTCAACATGCAGAGTTTGGGGTTGAGGAAAAGGAAAAGGCTTTTCCTTTCCCATCATGGCTTCAGGGATATGCCACCTTTTCCCTTCTGTCTCTTGAAGGTCTTACAAAGGAAACACAAGTCAGAACATTCCAAAAGGAAAAAGAAAACAGGGATGGAAGGGGAGGGCTGGGAGGAGAGGAAGGGGAGAAGGGGGAGAGAAGGAGTGGGAAGGAGGGAGGCAAAAAGAAGCTTCACTTCTACTATATAGCGTTGATAAAAGAAAGACATACAATATGAAAATAATTACTTTATACAAATAAGGTCGCTGACGAAGAGCTGGCTGGACTATACTCCTAACAGATTCATGGCAGTTTCGTCACCAAGAGCCTTGGGTTTAAGAGACATCAATCCTGTCATCCCTCTCCTCCTCTGGATGGCCTCTCTGTAGGGAGCCTCGCATCCAGGGACTCAGGAAAGTTTGCTGCATGAAAGTCATGTTGGCACAGGACCGAAGTGTGCAGGGAGCTGGCCTGCAGGAGGATGTTACTGATGACTCCATCCATACGGTGGGGAAGATAAAGGTGTCCCAAAGTGTCACCTTTGACATACATGTGAGAAACGCTTCTAGGTCCAGCCAGGTGCAGAAATACCTGGTTTGCATCAGAATTCAGCATTAAATTCCTTTTCTTTTAATGTTTTATATACTATCGTTGCTGTGTGTGAGAGAGAGAGTGAGAGAGAGAGAGAGAGGAGGGGGGAGGTGTGAAGGTCAGAGATCAATTTTGTGGAGTTGGTTCCCTCCTATTTTCACATGGGTTGCAGGAATTGAACTCAGGTCATCAAGCTGGGGCATATGCCTGTAACCATTAATTCAGCCATCTTACCGGGGTTTTTTTTTTACTTGTATTTATTAGACAGGATCTTACTATGTAGCCCAGGTTGGCCCCAAATTCAAACGGCTCAGCCTCCTGAATGCTGGGATTGCACACATAGCCTATCATGCTTGTTTTTGAGGGTGTCAACTGGTGTTCAAGTCAGATGGAAAGTAGTGGGTCCCTTTTTTGTCCTCCTCCAAACTCCACAGGGTCCAAGCAGTTAAACAACAAAACAGTGTCTTCAATTTCAGCCTCATCTCTGGCTCCAGACCCTCTCTTAATTCATACAGTTCTCTGGTCCTCTCAATGGAGTGTCTGCAGTTAAGGCTGTTACAAGAACAATGTAATGACAATGTAATGTTACAATGACCAGGCAGGCCAGAGCAGCCGCCCTCATCTCCAAGTCACCAGTGCCACACCTGGGCACTGAAAATAGCAGTCGTGTCCCAAACCGCACCCCACAGCAAGGCAGGAGGCTGTTATGGGGTGATGCTGGAACATGACAAACCGGAGTGTGAAGTCAGGTGGAACTTGATAAACTGGGATTGGTAAAAAGGGACTGAGGATGTAGCTGGAAGAGGCTCAGATGGTAGAATGCTTGCCGAGCAGTCACAAAGTCCAGGGTTCAACCCCTAATGTAGCATAAACTAAGCGTGGTGGCACAAGCTTGTGATTACAACACTCAGAAGGAGACTGGTGATCAGAAGTTCAAGGTCATTTGCGGCTACATCGCCAGTGTGAGGTGAGCCCTGGTTCTATAGGAGCCTGTCTCCACAGCAGAGGAGAAAGTAGTTTGGTACAGCTATCTAATGACACCCTTGCACAGTCTGAAACAGCTGTGGGGCTGAGAGTGTTAAACCTCACCAAATCCACGAACACGGAAAGGTTCTCATCAGGAGAGGAGAAGACAAAACCATTCAGCATTGACAAGCGCAAACTACGCTGAAATCAACCACAGCAATGGAGCCTCAGCACTCACATTTGCCAAGCTACAGGACTCGGAAAATCGTTTCTTTAAGCCTCTGTCTTCTCGGCTACAAAAAGGATACTGTGGACCCACAAGATAAAACAGTGTGACCGAGTGCTGGAGAGATGGCCCAGGTAGTAAGAGGCTCTACGCTTGCAGAGGACCAGAGTTCACTTCCCAGCATCCACATCAGAGGGCTCACAACCACTTGTAACTGTGGCTTCTGAGGATCTGATGCCTTCTTCCTGCCTCCTTGAGCAACATATACCTCTGATACACACACACACACACACACACACACACGAGGATGCTAACACAGAGACACAATGCTCATAAATTAAAAAAAAATCTTTTAAAAGTCATGTGATATACTTCACCTTGCTCAGGTGCAGTAGTACGGTGCCTGTTACAGCCCCATCACTGTTTATTACCATTTTCCCTATTGCTAACATGATGATTCTCAGAGCCGGTATCTTTTTGAAGAAACCTGGCAGGAAACACACGTCTGCCTGAGATCTCAATTTATCTTTTGCATGCTAAGGGATGTAGCTCCTCACACGGTGCCTTTCATTGTCAAGCCCAGATCTCCGTAGTTAGAGAATCTGAGGATAAAATAGGAATGGGAAAATCCTATGAAAACAGGTACCGTCCCCAGTACCTCTGTGCCCCGACAAAAGAGCGACTCTCTTACCGTGATTAGTTCACACCAGTGAATTAAGCCCAGAGGAATCACTTTCAAATAAGACTCTAATTTCAGGGACCCAAGGAAGCCTGCATTTTAATAAGATATTTCATTGTTATCCCAAATACAAAACCATTGTTTGCCTGACTCTATAATTTATTGTTAGACAGACGCTGCGCTATTACTGTAGCAAAATGAAACACGCAATGATCTCGCTAATAAAACAATTGGATCATAAGGCAAAATGGGGCTCGGCACTTTAAACAGAGCCCAATGCCCCCTGGGTGGTGCTCTGCATAGTCTAATCTTCCCAGCTGGAATTTCACCTTTCTCTACTCTTCTGAGAAGAAAATCACTGCAATAGCCTGCTAATGATACCATTACAGTCTCCCCAACTTAATCCTTTGTTCCTCCGGAAGAAAAGGCTGCTTACCGGTTATGAATATTCTCCATGACAAATTCTATCAATTAACACACTAGCGTGTTCTTGCTAGGTAGTAAGAGCTTCTTGATTAACATTAGAAGGTATATATTTTGCACACCATAGGCAAAGCCATTCCTTCCCCCAGAAAGGGAGAAAAGAAGTTTAGAAAGGTGGGGGAGGGGTGTGGCTGACTAGGAAGTGACATGGTCCACCCCTCCCCCTCACAGTTTCTCTGTGTTCCTTCAAGGACAGCAAGGGAGCCCCCTCATCATTTTTGTCTTTTACTCTTCTGGGGAAAGCTGAGCTGAGCTGATGTCTCAGGAGGCTACTTTAGTTGTTCAGGAAACCCAAAGCTGAAAACTTGCCTTTTTCTAACACCCAAGAGGCAAAGGATGGCTCCGTTTCCATCCGTTGAGTACCATGAGGTAGATGTGAGGTGTTTGGTGGGTGATTAAAGACAGAAAGGGTGGGCTGATTCAGAGTCAGCCCCCCATCCCGTCCCCTAGCAGCTAGGAGAGACAGAGGGCAGTGGCTGTGGATGGTCCTCCCTGAGTCCTGAGGGCCCTATCTGTACTCAGAAGACATCCAGTCAGCTGGGAGCCTGGACAGTGAGGCTGCTGGCCACATCTGATGGAGCTCCTAGAAGCAGGTCCTACTGTATTCCTAAGTCTGCCCAGAGCCATAGATGGCCCTGCCAGCATCGAGATGGCTGCAGCACAGGATAGATTCCTCCCCAAAGCTCCAGGGCGGGGCTCAGATCACCCCCGAGTCTGTGTGGTCTGTTTTACACCACTGAGCTGGGAGGCTGAACACTCATCCCCACAGTCGCTGATCAGAGGATTCGGGGTCCAGCGCCGTCTCCAGGTCCTATGTCCGGAAGCTCATGCTCTTCCTGTCTCACCGTCTGCTCTGGTTTTAGTGCAGTTTTGTCCGGTACCAGCAGTTGCCTACCAACCTGGAAGACTCTAGTCTCAGGGATGAAACTGACTAGCTGCCAATGACAAAGCCAACTCTCCACCTCTTCTTTAGACCTTGACTAAACAGGATGAAGATGCTGGTTCCCAGGGGAGGTCACCAGCTGCCTTCTTGCCCCTGTCTTCCCTTCCCTGAGCCCAGACTTTTGGCCCCAACAGGGTTGAAAAGAAATAAATCAGGTTGGTAAAATGGCTTAGCACATAAGAGCACTAGCTGCTCAGAACTGACAACCTGTGTTCGATCCCTAGAACCCATAGAGAAATCTGGGTGTGGAAGCACCCATCTCTACCCCTAATACTCCTAAGGGGGTGGGGTGGGAGGCAGATGAGAGGCAAAGACAGGATTATGTGCAAGCTCCAGCAGGGTCGGAAACAAGAGACACAGAGACCCTGCCCGACCAAGGTAGAGAGAAGGCAACCTTGGGACCTGCCCTCTGACCTCCATCTGTGTGCTGTAGCATATGCACATGTGCACAAAATGACACAAATAAACATGAAGAAAAAGAAACAGATCATACTCTAGCCCCGAGAGTTGGTGCGGCTTCACATATAAAGCCTGAGGCTAGAGACAGGCTTTCCCTCCCCACTCCAGCCTCTCTCCCTCTTTCTCTTCCTTGACCCCAGACCCTGCAGACTCTTAAGAGTGTGCTCCAGCCCTGAGATGCACCCTCTGCCCACCATTTTGCCTAAAAAAAAAAAAACACCCCTGAACTGCAGCAATAGAGGGCCACAGTTGCAGCGCTGGCCTTTGTCTGAGAACTCACCAGCTTCTCCTGACCCAGGTGTCTAGTCAACCTCCAGGTGACTGCCACATGCCACATTGCCCTCTATCTGCACATGGCCACAGTTCAGCAACTGTCACTTAAACGACAGTCAGTCTGTTCCTTGGAATGGACATTATTCTGAGAGCATATGTGGACTGAGTCCCCTTAAAAAGTTCCAGCATGCCCTGCTACTATGGAGCCACAGTTTCCTTGGCCATACCGTCTGTGCTGTGCACTTCCTAACACGGATGTCTAGGGACATGCCCTTGTGCACCTGTGTCTCAAGGTGCTCTTCTGACACTCGGGAGCAAATAGTGATTGACAGGGCTGGGTTTTGCTGCATTTCTGGTAAAACTGTGTCAGAAATGATTAAATGGTGAGGGCTGGAAAGGAGATGATGTCCCTCTCTAGAGACCGTGTCTACATGCAACTGGGGTCAGTTTAGTGAAAAACACCAGTCAGAGGGGCCCTGTGATTGAACTGACTGCCAATTCCCCAACCAGGGCAGGCAGCCTTGGGCTATGGGGGAGCAAGGGAGCCGGCCCTTTGCTTCCTTTCCATTTAAAACACATCTCAAAGTCTCCAGACCAGAGGTAGAGATTCAGTTCAATGTCTTTGGATTGATTGATTAATTTAAAGCCTCTGAGAGATCCTGTGGGTTCACAGATAAAGCCAGACAAGCCGAGAATTTTCCTGTCTTCCTCAAAAGCGGGATGTTTCAGCCGCAGACCCCTAATTGGAGATGATTTACATTTTTGTCTTGATCTCTGTATTGGAGAAGAGGATGTGTTGTCATCAGCAGTCACTGGAGCCTGGCTGAGCAGAGCTTCCCAGCTGCAGCCTATGCCCACATTCCTATCTGATACCGTCCAAGCCTGGAGCAGCATCTGTGAACCACCAAGCAGGGCCTCGCTTTTCTAACTCGGGGATCCAACAAGTCTTGGTAGCAAACATTAACTCTGCCCCATCCCAATCGCCTAAGAAGCTGGCTGGAATTCCTCAAGCCTCAGCTGCCATGGTAGGAAGTGGGGATATGAATGAGTTGCTGAGATCAATGGTATAGGAAAAAGCCACGTAAAAAAAGATGTCCAATAAACGGTACCAATAATGGCTGGGGAGACAATTCATTTGGTAAAGCTGACCTGAGTTGGATCCCCAGAACTCATGCTTAAAAGAAATCTTGCATGGTTAGTTCCAGGCCAGGGGAGTCAGAGATGGGCTTACCCTCCTGGGACTTACTGCCGGCTTGCTAGCCTCCCTACTTGGTGAACTCTAGGCTACTAAGAGAAAATAATGTGGAATTCCAAAGGTGATCATAGGGTTGGATGACCTCCACATGTGTGTATGTGCACACTCATGCATAACTAAGCCTGGAAGAACTGTTGTTGTCGCCCCCTCACGTGAAAGGTATCAGTGATCAAGAAGGTAACTATTAGGGAGCCAAGTGCAGTCTCACCAAACAGCAGCAGGACAGCAGGGCTGACATGAACACAGGTGCCTGGGTGCTCATTCCAGATGTTCTCCTGGAGAGATGCCTCCTTGTCATCCAGTGTGGTGATGTTTGAACGATGACTTCCTGGTAAAAAGCCTGCCCTGCAGGCTGCCATAAAGGACACCAAAGCCCGAATCACATGGCAGTCTCTGATACAGTCTACCTACAGTGTGGCTTCTCCAAGGTCTACGTGCATGGCCTAAGTCTCTTCAAGGGGGGGTCTCTCACCCTGCAAAGAGATCTCTGGCAATTTGCTATGCTATATAAAGCAAGAAGAAGCAAGACATGCAGGGGGTGGTGGAGGGGAAGACGGGGAGTTGTAATACCTTACAAATTCAATTTGCATTCTCCCCTTGATGTTAGTCCAATCTGAATGAGCGTTTCCAAAATAAGCTGGCCTTTGAAATCCTCCTGCATGACAGATAGTCTTACACATTTTAAAACACCGCACCTTTAATAAACTAACCGGCACAATGTGGTCTTAACTGGTTCTAGAATATTCTGATAGCAAAACATTTTCTGTTTCTGGGCCAGAACTGGACATTTCTTCTTGGGAATATGATGTTTGAAAATCAGTTCCTCCTATTATAGATTTTCCCCTCAGCTTGTAGAAAATCCATGATTCCCTAAACATTGGTCTTTGAAAGCACATTGACTAAAATCTTCATGCTTAATTCATGAAGTGCAGTCTGGAGATTAGTGGAGCTGGACATAGACCGGGAATACTTTATCATATTCTAATAAGCAGAGGCTGAAAATTGCATTTCTAAAGCTACAGTATTAAAGGGCATACCGCAAAACATGACCCAAACATAACTCAGTAGTTTTACAGGGCCTGAAAAGGCTTTGATATGATAAAGTATGCTGACGATGAGAATAAACACAACTAGAAAATTTTTGAATTTAAAAAGGAAAAAAGGAGGGGGCATGTGAAACTTGGCAAACATTTGGTATATTTATGGAAAAAAATATATATTATAAACTCATATATTGTGATTCTTATAAACAAGTATGGACAACTGAGTCACAAGGTGGAAGATCATTGTAACACCACAGTGTAGGCATTTGGAAAGGCTAAAAGCATGAGAGATGGGAGAAAAAGAAATAAAGTGAGTGTAATGATGTTAATTTAAAGGGTGCCAGAAAAATCTTTCTTAAAATAGGTCATACCACAAAATAATGTGTGTGGTGGGGTCTGGGGGGAGAAGGCTTGATGGTACACCCCGGTGCTTCTTATAAAATGGTGCGGTGTGAAAGACTGTCCTAATACCTGCAACAGCTATCTACAAAAAGGAGGCAGGATGTAAAAAATAAAATAAAAATCAACTACCAAGTCCAAATGTATAAATCATCAGTTGGCCCAAAGTTGGGGCTAATAGTGTCTGAGAGGCAGATGGATAGACGAATGGATACCCAAAGGAGTGAGAAAGCAATTGAAACAGGGACAGAGGGATGAAAGGACAGATGGATGGATACATGAAGGAGTGAGAAACTGACAGAAACAGGGTTGGATAGACGGAAGGATGGAAGGAAGGAAGGGAGATCCATGAAAACAGTCCCTGTTTCATAGGAGCTCACAGGGACTTTGGTCCACCCCACTGAGTGCCTGCTGACTCCCGAGATGAACTGGCAACTCCTGAGCCAGCATGCTCTGGGAGAATAAGGAGGAAGATCTCAGAGCAGAAGGGATGGTAAGCTGAGGACCGAGGGATCTGTCTTTGACAGCATCTGCACAGCTCAGGTGCGGATGCTACTTAGGCAACATGTCTAGTGAGGACTGTGTTAGAGGTAGTGGGGGGTGAGGGATGGGATGCTTTGAGATTACACTGATGGCATGTGGAATCCCCACCCCTCAAAGCTAACCATCATCACTGCTGAGATCAGAGTGGAAAGATCAGAGGCACCGGACTCCTGCTGAGCTTACGATCTTAGTTTGATGGGTGTGCATTCTCTGTGCTCTCTGCATTCAGCAGCATATGTCCTCCTCCTTCTAGGCCCTAGATAACTCCTGGTTGAGTTACCTCTAGGAGGACTTCTAATGACACAGTCTGGACTTTCACACCGGGAAGTTCCATAGCTTTGTCACCTGCCCTTCAGTTGGCTTGTCCCTGTGTTCCCACCAATCTCAATTTGGTAGTTATGTTAACACCTAAGAGACACCCAGCTATTCCTGCCCTGGGTTCCTCTAGCTCCCCATGCCATCCCACCATAACCTTGTTAATCTCAATCAGCACACATCTTCCTCTGTATGTTACAGGCTCTCAAGAGGCCATGACCCTAACAAATGACCCTTGTAAAACAAGGTCATTAACAGAACACTTCGACAAAAAGGAGCAGAAAGAACAAAGAGTGAAAAACTGCTCATGTCCCCAAATGTGGGACCACCACCTGCCCGACACCAACCCTCTGAGTCTACACATGACACCCTCGAACACTGAAGTTTAAAGTTACTGCATTCAGGTTTGGGTCAGCAACCCATCCACTTGGGCTGGGTTAAGACATCAGGTCTCCTTACTGGCTGGTCAGGAGGAGGTGGCTCTTCTCTGCTCAGTGTGAAGGACCCTGCTTATGCCTGCTAGGGGGTCAGAGTGGGGAATTAAGGACCCCACCCTTGAGACATGCAGTCTCGGAAACAGCCACAGGAAGGAGTGAGAGAATGTGTTTTCTGCAAAGGTGTGGCCTGCCCTTGTTCATGGTCCCAACAAAAAACACTCTTTTGCTAGATGGAGGTCCTGTGACTGCCACCAGGGTGTATAACAGATAAGAGACACTGAGAAACCTGTGATAAAGGACAGGCTCTGGTTCCGGGGTCAGCAAGGAGAAAAGGATGCATTTCCTGTTGTCGTTGCCTTTGCTGTCTCTCTGAACCTGGTGTTTCCCAGCCGTCTGGGACTCTGCTATCTAATTCCAGTTCTACTTTGGTGGCCATGATGGGGAGTGAAGGACATGCCTACCCTTGGTGGCTGAGCTCCTGTAGCAGGCCCCGACGTCGAGCCCCAAGCCTTCTGATGAAGCATTCCTCCCCCCAGACATCTCTAGCTCCCTGGGCACTAGCTCTTTGACAGTGAGGCTGGGGTTGCTGGGAAATGAGATCTTGGCTTCCCTGAGAGACCGGCTCCTCTTCTTCCCTTAATTATCATTCGTTACTTGCAAGATGCATCGGCTGCTATTTAAATAAACAATGGGGGATTTGGAACAGAGAAACTATGGAAATGAAGTTGCTTTAATTTACATCCCAAGGGACCAGGGCTGTGGAGTTCTGTGAATGCCAAATAAATAAATAAACACTTTAAAATAAGTGTCAAGTTGGGGATAGCGTGAGTTGTAAAGGGGACAAAGGAGCTAAGGGTGGCCTGTGCAAATTAGATCTTGCACTGAGCTTGTGATATTCATGGCTCCTTCACAAGTGGAAGACAGAAATGCAGTGGGAATATCAGCCCCTTAGGGCAACAGAAAGGAAAGGAGGTGGGGATGTTAAAACCATGTCAACATATTGTGGGTTGTGGCATGCTCAGGATTTGGACTTTCCTTGGACCATGGATGGTGGGCAGAAGCCTGAAAGGCTAGGATATCCTGCCTCGGGCTTCTTTGTCTAGAGTCAGGTAGCACTCAGAGAGGTCAGGCTTTTGCCAGCACATATGCAAAAGGATGCACTGGTTTTGGGTTTTGCTTCTGTGGCTGATCGCAGAGGAGGAGAGTCTAGGGAAATCTCAGCAACTGCCTTTGCATGCTGTGTGGGGTAAAATGAATCCTTGCATACAGAAATGTCCGTGGGTTAGTTTCATGTATGGGGTTAAAAAGGCCCCAAGGATGCCAAGAGCTAAATCTGAGGACAGGTTAAAGGATGGGCATTAATAAGACAGAGGAAGGCCACGTTGGGAAGTAACGTTATGAAGCTCTTGCTGGGGCCTTTATGAGCACTGTCGAATCTCATCATCAGATTGCTCTTTTCCCATTCGGTGGGAAAGGAGACTGAGGCTTCCACAATGTTTCTGATTACACAGCTGGACATGGCAATGGGATTCGGAGGCAGCTCCATCTCTCCAGCTGCCAGGGGAGAAACCCAGGGTGGTTTAGTTTGTTTGCAACTTAGAGGGAAAAAAATGAATGAAGCAGTCATCCCAAGGGCCCCGACTGTTTCTAGCCCTCCTTCACCTCTGCTGGTTCTGTCTCGGCCCCATCTCTGCTCCTCCGATTCTCTTTCTGTGTCAGTTATATTCATTTAAAAATTTTTTTTTCTTGCAATAGACAACCTTACCCCGTGCTGCCTGGGAAGACATGACTACATAGCAGTGCCAGGATGTGAGTTGGGTAGAGCATAGGTCTGCGAAAGCTCCCATGGTGCTGCAGGACAGGAGTCCCTGGGAGGATTCGCTGTCATGGCTCGTTGTATGTTCATCCGTCAGTCAGGTGTAGGGCCAGGACCGAGCACTGCATCTGGTCATACTTAGACCAGATCACTAAGTCTGGCAGGAATGGTTGTGGTTTTGTGCTTCATGGCATGGTCTCTGCCACAAGGAGGGAGACAGGTGTGTCACAAAAGAGAACCAAACAATGAAAATAGTATCTGAGTGTCAGGAAAGATGCTGGGCAGACAAAATACTAGTGACACACACACACACACACACACACACACACAAAAAGCAAGCCAGGGCCAGTGAGATGGCTTAGTGAGTAAAAACACCTGTGCAGACCTGGGGGCCTGCATTCCTTCCCAGGATCCCTCACAAAGATAAACAGAGAAAGCTAAATTTGTCCTCTGATCTCTACACACACACACTGTGGCTTGTGTACACACACACACACACACACACACACAAACATATCATGAACTCACTTACAACAATGAATAAACATTTTGAAATTGCAATAAGAATCCAATAAAGTGAAATCCAAAAGAATTAGTATGGACAGTGTGGCCCAGTTTGATGCAGCCTGTGTCCATGATGGCTACATGGGCATGGCTATAAATTTACCACGATGCTCAGGTCCTTACTTAGCATGCACCTGGTTCAATCCCCAGTACATTTAAACTGGGTGTGGTCATTCACACCCGTAATCCTACTACTCAGGAGGGGGAGGCAGGAGGATCAGGTGTTCAAGGTCACACCCGACAACACAGCGTGTTTGGGACCAGCCTGGACTACACAAGACCCTGTCTCAAAACCACAAAACAAACAAACAACAACAAAAGCCAGGATGGAGAGATAGATCAGCTTGCCCCACGGTATGAAGACTTCAATTTGATTCCTAGATCCCACACATAAAGCAGGACATGGTATTGTGTGCTTGTAACCTGGAGCTTGGACCCGACAGCCTAACCTGCTCAGTGTGGCCCCAGTGAGAGAGCAGGTTGATTTCTGATCTCTACATGCATCTATGCACCCAGGCACCTACACATGCTTACACACCCACGCAAACAAAAGGAAAAGATGGACTGCTACAGCCAGGCCCTTATTATCAGCAGCCATGTGTGCTGGTACATGCTGTCACCGCCTAAACAGGCCATGTGATGCCAGGCTCCCTTTCCCGACTTCTCATAAAAGCAGAAAAGCAAGGCAAGGGACCTCTGTCCTCCCTCCTCATCTTCCCCCTCTTATACCAGATACTCAGCTCCTGCAAACCAGAGACGAGAATTAACTCCATGTCCTGAGCATGTGCAAGCTCACATTCATGTCCCTTTTGTCACACGCATAGTCTTACAGCTACAGCTCGATTCGGGAGCTCGCAGGGTACTGCATCTAGTCCTCTATTGTTAAGTGTTGCCTTGGATGGTCAGTCTTCCCCAGACCCCAGCCTGCAGTGGAAAACACCCATTTTTGACCAAGTAAAATAGAACCTGACTCCTAAACAGCCAAAATGTATTCAAATGAAATAGAAATAAATTCCTTTTTCCAGAAGCATCCTTGACTAACATTTTTTTTCATGCCACACGGTTCCTCATTTTCACATACGAGCATCATATATGGTAATACGGAGTGGCTATTGACTGCAGCGGAGGTGAATACCCACGCATATTGACCTCAGAGGTAAATATTGACGGAGACAAAGGTAAAATCGATGCTTACCTTGAGGGATAATAAATCTGGGTATCTACTAAAATAAGAAGTCGATAGGCACATTGTTATAAACACTTACAGTTGCTGTCACTTGTGTGTGTTTGTACAGTGGGGGACCCGGTAACTAGTCTCTAGAAAAGTGGAGACAGAAGAGGTAGCTCAGAAAAGCCACTGTGGCGTCTTCTTGTCCGTCTACAGGACTTTCAGTTTGGAGACCCACATTGGGTTTGTAAGGTAGATAACCCTAAATATCGCCCCTCTGGAAAAAGACTTTAACCTGTGTCTCCCGGAAACTTCTAGAATTAGGGTGTTTACACTGGTTACTTCAGTCACTTCTCCCAGTAATGGAAAAGACTGGCACCATGATATCCTCTGTACAGGCTGGCAAGCCTGGGCTTTGGGAGACAACCATCTCATTAAGTTTCTAAAGATGAATTCGAAACCCAGCTGCGAGCCAGCAAGATGGTTTAGCCAGTAAAAGCACTTCCCTTGAAGCCTGGAGACCTGAGTTAGATTCTTGAAACTCACATAAAGGTAGAAGGAGAGAATCAACTCTACAGAGTTACCCTCTGACCTCTGTACATGTGCCATATCACAATATGCTGATTGATATATACAACATCATCCCCTGCCCCCCCCCACACGCACACACGCACGCAAATAACAGTGAATA
>LOEQ01004328.1:347345-357588 GCA_001685075.1 Bramus lutescens | reverse complement strand
GGACCAGCCCCACCACCCACCAGAGGCTTCCAGAGGACCTGCTGGAAATCCTGTACTGCAAATGAAACCCACTAGGGCTGGTGTTCATCCCTGTCGCTCGACCTTGCAACCCTGTCAGGCATGTGCAGGGCTCACCCTCTCCTCACTCTCTCCAAAAGCCTTCAGTTTTCAGACCCTTTCACTGAATTGCAAGGTATTGCTCCAGGCTTTCACGTAGCACAGCAGCTACAAGGGCACCTGCCTAGGTCTCCCCAACCCTGAGCTCGGCCATCTACCAATACACTTGGGGCTATGAATTTTCTTCCTCTAACCTGCTCCTTGGAAAGTCACACCTACCTCCCGGACTGGGACAGTCCTAGTTAGTCTTTCAAAAAGCACCTCAAATGACACTGAAGTTGAGGGGTGTTTCCTGAACCCTTGGTGATCATCATTTCTATCCTCCACATGACTTCCATACCAATGTAACACTTTCATGCTCTTCTTATTTTTTATTGCATTTATTTATAGAGAGAGAGAGAGAGAGAGAGAGAGAGAGAGAGAGAGAGTGTGTGTGTAGGCTCACACACTGTGTTTTATATGTAGAGATCAGAGGACAACTTTGGAGAGTTGATTCCTTCTTCGCACTGTGTGGGTTTTGGGGAGTCCATCTTAAGTTGTTAGGCTCAGTGGCAAGTGCCACCTCACTGTAACGGCCCTCTTATTAACAGTATATGTACTCTCTCACTTCCTCCCCTGCGTGCCTATCAACCATGGCTAGCTATTATGTTATTTGGGAAACATTTAAGGGCAAGGTTTATATTTTACCTATTACTATGATCCTTGCATCATAGAAGAGCCTGACACACAGAGGAAGAGTAACATTCACTGAATAAACAGTAAACTACATGAGCTGTCCCACAGTCAAGAAGTGACAGTCTTCTTGGGGAAATTCTGAACAATTCTGTGACCTCTTCCTTTGTGATTTTCCATCCTTTCTCACCCTCCAACTATGAAGGGTTAACAACTTACAACTTTTATTCTACAAAAAGAGTTAAAAAAATCAACCAATCATGAAAAACAAAGTCAATGGACAGGTAAGTGAGCTAATACCAAGAGAAAGTAAGGAGACACACTATAAACTCTAGGCTGATCCTTAAACTGTAACTATACACACAATATGGGCACAGTCTTGTCTAATTATAGCCTCCTCTCTGCCCATCCTGGAAAGCTATGCTAAAACATCTGCTTCTCTGCTGTAGCTATTTTGGGGTGACCAAGGTCCCCAGTGAGAGCTCACAGGCAGTGAGCTGTGGTATGACCACCACCTTGGGTGGGCTCCAGTGTACCATGTCAGGCAAGCTGGAGAAATGGCAAGGAGCAGAGTGAACCTGGACCCTTCCTCTGCAGGTGGACCAGCCCCACCTCCCACTAGAGGCTTCCATGAGGATCTGCTGGAAATTCTGTACTGCAAATGAAACCCGTTAGAACTGGTGCTCACCTCTTCTGCTCGACTTTGCTACTCCTCAGAACCAGGGAAGGAAGGAATAGATTCCATTTACAATGGACTCGGAGGATACGGACAGACATGGGTGTCAATAAAATCACAATCAGGTGAATCAGATGGCCCAGCCACCATGGGGTTCTCTCTAGGAAGATCAGTTAATGGACATAATGGCCTGAAATGCCCTTCATTTGTGCTTCTCTGTTCGGCTTTGATTTTTACTTTACTTTTTCTCTCTTGCTTCTTCCATCTTGGCAGTTAGCACAATTAAAAAAAATTTAAAGAATTTCTTATTTAAAAAATTTTGTTTTAAAGGTGCACTCTCCATGTTCCCTGGTTCCCAAAAGAAATGCTAGTCTCAAACGCTGCCAAAACTTGAGTGTTGAAATATAATTGGTAACTAAAGAGACTCAGACAAGGACGGGAGAACCCCTCAGGTACCTGACGGGTCAGCATAGGTGGCTGACTTGGACTAAGTTAATATCTGTGCAAGATGGCGATGCTCTCAGAAAGAGTTTTGCATACAGCCTACTGAACAGTACAGAAAAGGATGAAGAAGGAAACCACTTCTTTCTGAGAAAGCCAACTCTGCCTTCCCCTCCTCCACTCCCATTTTCACCATCACCACCACCATCATCACCATCAGCATCACCATCATCAGCATCACCACCACCATCAGCAACACAGGAATTCCTGGGATTTTCTAAACAGTCCATTCTGGAATTAGCTCTTTCTGCACCGCATCACTCTTGGCTATAAAGTGACGCGGGCCCAGTGTGATGGCTCTGAATAAAGTCACGTGCCACCAAGCTAGGTGACCTGAGTTCAATCTCTGAAACCCACATGTGAGAAGGAAATAAATGACCCCATACTTGTCCTCAGACCTCTCCATGCACACCGTGGTGTGTAAACACCCAGCCACATACATACATACATACATACATACATACATACATACATACATACATACATACATACATACATACATACATACATACATATCGTTTGTTTTCTGTATGTTTGGTTGTTTCTTTAACTTAGAGGGGCATTTTTGAGGCTGGAGAGATGATCCAAAGAGTTAAGGCACTCACTACCAAACCTGATAGCCTGAGTTTGATCCCTGGAACCCTGGGATAATTTCCACAAGTTGTCCTCTGACCTGTACTCATGGCCTGGCCCCCTCCCCCACATACACACACACCCATGAATAAGTAAATGGAATTGAACATATCTTAAATAAATGCAGTGATGCTAAATGAACTTGCAACATTGTCTAAATAGATGGGCATGGCATTAGAACATAGAAACCTTGGCAGGAATGACAATACCATGAAGACTAAAGGTCTGAAGGACCTTAAAGTATCTGCCTCAAAGATATGCTCAGTTAGTAAAAGTGTACTAACTGTTCCTCCACATGGCTTTGGTAAGTTCTGTGATTCTAGCAATGAGAGGATTCTACTGAGGTTCATGATCTGCACAGAACACCTTGTGGCCTGTAACATTCAGGGCTGTTGGGATGATACGGTGGATAAAAGCCCTTGCTGCCAAGCCTGATGACCTGAGTTCGAAACCTAGAACCCACAGTGGAGGAAGAGAACTGACTCCTGAAAGCTGTACTCTATAGTAAGCAAATGCATGCGCCTGCTCTCTCTGTCTCTCTTTCAATAATTAATAATAAAATAATAATAATAATAATAATCACTAGAAAATAATAATCTTCAGCAACCAAGAAAGGGCAGATTTTGCTGTTGAACAAAGACTTTCTGATAGCTAGGCTCCCTAGGATGCAGAGTGGCCCTATGTTGTCCCCTAGGGTTCAGAATACAGATTTGCCAGCGGCAGCCTCAAAAAGCCGGGCTGCTAATTTAATGCAATGGCCTGAATCTTCATTATCTGTCCTCAAAAGCCCGTGTGTCAGGGCTCCTGTTTGCCAAGTGTCTAACCTGTTCAATTTAGGGCTATTGTCACCCGGAGAGCACTTCAAGGTTTCCTCAGGAGCTGTGGTAGAGACTTCCCTTTACCCAGCTCCCGGGTCAATCCTGACCCTACCTGTACTAGCACAAGGCCCGCAGGCAACAGTACTAAGGGTCAGGGGGTGGGACAGTGCTAGGACAGTCCCACTGCTGAGTTCATTTGTATTACAGCTGCCACAACTACAAATGAGCAGCTTAAGTCCCTTGTAAACATGCCAACCGTTTCCTAGAAGGAGGTAGGGACTTTGATTTACATAACCATGAGTAAACAGCAGGAAATTGATGCCACCTAAGAGACTTAATGTTTCCTGACAGCAATGGACTGACTTTCCTTGGGACCCACTGTCCAGCTACTAAGGAAGCCCTTGAGCAGAGATGGCAAACAGTTCAAGGACTGACTTTGCTGCCCAGGCCATGTCCACACAGAGCTCCTTAGAATAGGACAATAGGACAATGACCATGACAAGTCAGCAGTCTAGTTGGGCCACTTCCTTGCCTCTGCTTCCCATTGCCAGTGCTGCAGAAGGTCCCCCAGGGGGTCAGTGCCAAAGACAGTGACATTTCTTCTGGTCAACTCCACTGTTTACGGTAATCAGGGGAAGACAGTGAGCAGACCGGGATGCCAAGTGATCGCTTGTGTTCGAGATAATCAATAAGACACTTATCTTGAAAGATTCATGCAAGTTTGGAATCAATTATGAATGGGATGATGATAAAACTCGATAGGAGAGTTGCTGTATGGGTTGTTTTTCAAACTCTTATCCGAGAGTTAGGCTTTGTTTTGTTGGTTTCTCTGAAATGTCATAAAAATTTTACAACGTGTGCTAACTACATTACATCATCACCAAATAGCAAGATTTCCACATGCCTGAGTGGGTATTTCAAACTCATCCTATAGAATCTCTGGACTATTGAACTATGTAATTTATGGTTTCATGCAGAAGTAAAAGTGTGGGGAGAACTTCCATCAAGATTAAAAGGAGACGATGTGCGGTATTTGGTGAACACAGAAGGAATCTGATCTGAGATGAAAGGGTCCCTACTTAAAGGCAGATGACCTTGAGCGTATCACTTAACCTTTCTAAACCAAAATTTCCCATGTCAAAAAGACCACAATGGTATCATCACCCTGGCAGTCTAGAAAGAAGAAATAAGATTATTCTAGGCCCAGTGTACTCCCCATACACATGAAAGTCAATAAGTGTTATTTATTCCTGATGTCACCGTTCTGTCCGGTACACGTTAAAGTATTGGATATTGCAGCCCCCATTTTCTCACCTTTGTGTATGTGTGGCTGCAGCATTGAAAGATAGAGATAGGCTCTAGCTCTAAAGCCCAGGCTGGACTCGAACTTATGATCTTTTTGCTGTAATCTCCAAAATGCTGGGATTACAGGTGCATAGCACCAACATATCCAGCCTGTTTTCTCACTTGTAACCTGGAGAGTGACTGTACGGTGCAAGGCTGCTGGGGAAGTAAATTCAATAGTGAGTAATATAGCATATAAAACAGCACCCAAGAGGTAGATGGCAAGCACTCAAGATCACAGCTTGCATTCAGCAAGAGGTCCAAAACTGAAGAACAGGAAGCCTGCTCCTCCACACAATAAGGAAGAACACGGAATCTTGGGCACGCTCATCTTGATCAACTGCAACAGTGACATCATGAAGAAGCTGTGACACATGTTCCCGAAAAGTGGGAAGGCTTGTAGCTAGCCCCGGAGCAAAAGACAAGACGGTCCAGGAGTTGGGGAGTAATGCGAGGTCATTGTAACTGGCCCAGGTATCCATGACAACTATGCATCTGCCCTTGTCTGGGAGTGGGGGGCAGGGAAAAGGACAGGAACTTGGTCTTTTGGAGCAAACTATAGTCAAGTGACTTGGAAGGAGGAACCAACTGAGTCCAAGTCTTGGTGACTGCCATGGGAAAACAGAAAAGGAAGAATGCTAAGAGCTTCCTCGGGGATGACAGGTTACTTCCAAGTCCCCCTGGCCATTAAAACTCCAGCTGAGGACCCAGGAGTGGACCCAGCTCTGGGAAGTCCAAAGCAGGACAATTCAGTCCTGCAACTAGCTACCCCCCCNACCATGGCACAGAATGCTGAAGGAGGCTCAGCTTTCTGGCCAGCAGCCAAGGTACTGGTCTCCACACAGCACAGGATTCTGCCTACGACAGAAGCACTGTCTCTCCCTGGCCCTAAATAGATCAACATTTGGCTTGAGCTTGCAGATGACATTTCATGGGCCACACTGTTTAAGCTGTCCCTGTGGTCAAAAATAGCCCGGGGGTGGTCAGGACCACAGCCTTGTAAATCGCACACTATATTTAGTTCACACAGACATGGCTGAAGGATTTCTTTTTAGGTGCAGGTTTTGAGCAGCAGATCTGTAACTGCCTTTGCAAAGGCCAGGGCTTAGGCCTGAGGAGAATGGGGAAGAGGGCCAAGCGATCAGGTCATCTCAACCTTGCCACTTCTGTAACACCAGCCCTTGGGGCACTTCAGTGCTTGGAGAAACCCACACTTCTGTGGAAGCTGGAGGGAAATTTCCTCCAGTTTTACTCTGCAGTATTGCTGACATGTACTCAGATACACAGACACTGAGGGTTCTGCCTGAAGGATCTGCACATGTGTGCACATGGCTGGATTCAAATCACCAGGGTAATACACAGCTTGCCAGAAGTCTTGGTCTGGACTTCCGAGATCACCACCTCTTAGCAAGGAAAGCTCTGTTTTGACTTCTTTCACCTGCAGAAGCCAGGCCTGCTCTTGACTTTGACACAAAGTGTCATCCACTAGGTGCTCCTGTCAAGTGTCTAGCTTTTGTTACTGCCTCTCAAACTTCACAGTGCACATAAAAGTCACACTCCCCTGCTGTATGTGGGGTCTTACTAGATGCCAGGCTCAGAACAATCTTTCTATTTAGTCCTGAATATGAACCCAACAGATAAGCGATGTTATCCCGGCTTGACTAATGAACTGGGAGCCAACAAAGTTTAAATAAGTGAACGAAGTACAGGATCCCAAGCATGGAAATCAGCATACGGGGGCTCCAAACCGAAGAGTTCAGATGCCAGAAGGTTCCTCCTGGCCAACACGGATTCTTTGTTTTCTGTTTTGCAGTGCTGGGGGCTGAACTCAGAGGTCCACTCAAGTCAGATAAATGTTCTACCGCTAACTCTATTTCCAACTCGAAAGTTAAGAGTGCTCAACACGGCTTTATTTTCCTTTCTGGTAGGGCTACGATTGAACATGGGACCTTAAGCACACTAGCTAGGCAAGTGATCTACCACTGAGATGCATCCCTAGCTTCATTTAGCTTTAAAAAAAGGGGGGTTTTGAAATGTACATTTTTCTTTACTTATACATATGTCTGAATGAGAGTTAAAAGGGCACATGGGAAGGTCAAAGGATAGCTTGTTTGAGTTACTTTGCTCCTTCCACCCTGCCGTTGAAGAGATTAAAATCAAGTCATCGGGCTTGGTAGCTGGAGCCCTTCTTACCTGCTGAGCCCTCTCGCTGGCTCCCCCATCAGCTTTGGACTTTTTACTAAGTCGTTAGATGACCCACGTAAAGTCTTCTGTAATAGTGTCCATGGCCGCAAACATTAAGCACGGAAATTGTGTTAATTACGGTTCCCACTGCTGTAACAAAATGTCTGTCAAAATCCCATTAAGGATGGGTTTCCCTTGGCTCTCAGTTTGAGGGTACAGTCAGTCATGGTGGGGAAGGCATGGCGGCAGGAGCATGAGAGAGCTGGTTACAGGAAGGAACACAGTCAGGAAGCAGATGAGCGTAAGTGCTCAGCTCACTTTCTCCTTTTCATTTGTTTTAGGATACCAACCCATGGGAGAGCGTAACACACATTTAGGGTAGGGTTTTCCACCTCAATTCACCAAATGGAGACACCCCTTCACAAACATTCCCCAGGCTTGTCTCCTAAGTGATTCTATTTCCTCTCAGATTGACAGTGAAAACTAGCCCCTACAATGGTGATAATAAAGGAAACGATAATGATGCTGCTAGGCCTCACATTAATGTTGAGGAATCAGGGATGATCAAGTTAGGCCAGATCCTAGACTTCAGGTTCGTACACTCTGCTGCAGAAGATAATAAACACACGTTATAATTGAATGCCGTAAGCACAAACAGAGGGAACAGGTTAGTGTGTGAATGGAGCAACTTTTAGAGACCGAGAAGATCGCAAATCTTCAGCCACGTCACATTGCAGTGGTGTGAAAATGCCTCACACATGTGCTCTAAGGAAGCTCAATTGCATTTGCAGTGGACTCTTTAAAAACAGCCCTTCACAGGCTACATGAGCACATCACCACCCCTGGCTTTTTCATGTGGGTGCCAGGGATCCCAACACAGATCTCCATGATTGAATGGCAAGCATTTTACTGACAGAGCCATCATACCCAGCTCCTCAGATTTTTTAAAAGGTCTTCATCCAACGAAGTCTAACGTACATAAGTTGGACAACAATTGACACGAGAATGTGACTTTTGGAAAAATAAATCTTGACATCTAAGAAGACACAAATCTGTCCTATTGACAAGGAACATACTCTGCTACGTTGCCATCTATGTTAATATAATTTTTATCTATATTTAACAGCCACCTTTAACGACAAGCATGGCACAGCGCAGTAGCAATGGCCATCCAAAGTATAGATCATACTTTCCTTTTACCTTCACCTGACACACTTCGGCCAGGTATTGACTTCTGAGAAGCATTCTTCTGGCTGTAAATCCGATCAATAACTCACTCACGCAGAACATACAACTGTACATTTTCTGCTTATAGAAAGCCATGGATAATGAGCACCGATTATAGCTCAGAGAGACCAAAGACACGAGCACATGTGCTGTTCCTTCTCAGAGGAACTAACCTGAAAAGAATCTTTGCCTTGCCTACATTTGAAATATTTAAAACATGGTTTGGATGGCCCGAGGTATGCCTGACACATTTGTCGATTTTCACAGATGCGAGAAGTGATTAGATTTGGGGTCAGTTACGATAAGGTCATCCAGAGACCACGCATTTTAATTTCAAATTCAGGATGACAAACCTGATAAGCAAAACTTTATAAAATAAAGGGATATGAAATCAACTTACATGACTAGTTGGTATGGGGAAAACTTTCGTATTAAGTCCTGTCATCTAAAGGGGACCTGGTGTTATGAGAGAGAATTTTTCTGACAAATAACCTTGATGAGCTAAGGGGCAGACAATGCGCCGGTGTGAAGGACTCCTGTCCATGGTGGCTTGGATTCTCTGTGGAGAGAAGACATGTGTTGAGGTGCTTATTGGTAAAGAACATACTCATGGGGCAGGAGAGTTGACTCACTGAGTAGAGATCTTGTCACCCAAGTGTGAGGACCTTAATCTTGACTCCACAGAACCCATGAAAAGCCAGGCATGCTAGAGAGCATCTACAATTGCAGCATTCCTAAGAGTTGGGAGGCAGAGAGACATGTGAATCCTCAGAAGCTGGGGCCAGCTAGCCTGATGTCCAGAGCAACAAAGAGCAGAGGCCCAGTCTCAAGCTGGGTAGAAGGTTGCCCCGTGGCCTCTATGCACACCCAGTAGCCTGCAAGTGCCCCCACCACAAGCAAAAACATCTCTCTCCGTCTTTCCCTCCCCCCCAAAGGTTTCTTGACAGTCTAGACATATCATGGCCATTAAAGTGCGTGAAGGCATGACAAGCAGGCAGGCAGTGAAAGCTGCAAAGGGTTAAACTGTAAAGACAATGAGATGGCCTAGAAGTGCTTAAAACTCAATTAAAATAACACCAGTCCCTGTTAGCTCTCCCCATCCAGATTTAAGGCTCGCTCTGTATTATCTATTCATATGAAAGTGGGCGCAGCAACTGAATATTGAATTATGCTAACTTGCTGCTCTCTCAGCTAGAGAAGACGCTGGCTTCCAGCCCAAGGAACACAATGGCCACATGCTTGAGTCCTTTAATTCCCTAATTAATGTAGTGTCAGTTTTTGCAATTAATTCAAATGACCATACATAACTTTTTTCCCTTTAAGATTGGAGTTATAAATATTTTTAAAACACTTGTTATATGTCACATTAAAAAAAATGACCAACAAAGCTTTTAATTAAGAATTTTTTTTAAATCCTCAAACCCATTTTAGCACAGTCAAAGGTCAAAGGCTGATTTTTCATGACCGGTTCACAGAGACCCTTTAGGAACTTATTCACCTGAACTCAAGAAAATGAATCACCAGGTGCATGGGCAGGAACCAGAGAAAGGAGTTAAAAGGAGTTTTTGAAGGAGGAGGGCATGGAGATGTAGCAACACACATGAAGGGCCCACCCAAACAAGGGCCATCATAAATGGCTTTAAAAGATGGATAATAATTCTAAAACTTCTCCCAGAAGAACGACTCTCCCCCTCCCCCCAACCCCACTTCACTCTTCATGCGGCTGGATTTGAACTTTAAATCCTCTCTTGTTGCCTCTGAGCACTTGGATGAAAAAGCTAATGTGGTAGAAAAGCATGCTTAAGATAAAGAAATTAGTTCTGTGCCATTTGCTCAGTCTTTCCCCTTGTGGGTATGGGAGTGTGGAGGGGCGGAGGATTCTAACAAGCAGGAGAGGCTGGTCATGTGGAATACAGGAGGCCACCAGCCTGTAACTGGTTCTCAGCACTTATGAAGGCCTATTTTGGTAATCAGAATGGACAACTTTTGCGTTCCAAGGGCTTAGAGGTACACCCCCCACACACACACAACAGAGAGAGAGAGAGAGAGAGAGAGAGAGAGAGAGAGAGAG
>LOEQ01004328.1:307443-322486 GCA_001685075.1 Bramus lutescens | reverse complement strand
CTCACTCACCCACTCACTCAGCAGATGGCAAACACAGACCAGATAGAGAAAGCATGGGAAAAACAGAAAGTAGGGATGTAGCTGACGTGTAGCTTGGACTCTGGGTACATATGGCCCCTCCTATTTGTGTGTATGTGCGTGTGTGTGTGTGTGTGCATCACTGGAAGAGGGACTTAGGAAAGGAAATGAGAAGTACCTTTATTTAAATGAGAGTAGTAGTATAAATATATACTGGATCCAATCCTATCTACAAGGAGAGGACAAACTGCTTAAGAGGTACACTAATGGCAGGGTATAGACAATGGTCCAGCTCAAACACCATTGCTCTGTGGTGTGGGGCACTGCTTGTGTTGGGTTACCTGCGAAACCCTGCCCAGGTGTTATCATCAGTAATTCCCAGCTGTCTGTCTTCAGACAAAACACATACTTTGGTGAGGTGTGTGCAAGCATTTCCTTTCTGAGAGCCTATGCAAGGGCAGTCTATACTCTTGCTTAAGAACCACACTGGCCACTGGAGAAGGGGTTCAGAAATCTGGAATATACACCCCAAAATATGACGTCTTTGGGTCTGAAGCCCTAATTCTGTCTGCGAGAATTAACTGGATGCTTTGTGTGGCTTAGTGTCTGCTTGGCATAGAGGCAGAGCAGCTTCCGGATGAGAGATGAACTTTGAAAAGTCCCTTTCTAATCTCTCACCCTTAGTAATCTCACAAGGTTTCTTTTAGGCCGTCAGCAATAGCTTTGGTGAGAGACGCCTACCAGGGAAGAGCATGGTGGGTGTCTGGTGAGCGATTTTGATCAGTCTTCACACAAACCTCTCATGAGCAGAGTTGGGCTCACTCTCGCTACTGGGATTTTAATCTGCACATCTAATTGCTAACGTAAACAATGCAGTTCACTTGAGCATGTATTTTCCAGCACCTACTGTGTGCCATGCAAGGAGAAACCTAGTAGAGAAAGGAAATAAGCAACTGCATTTATCCATAAAGGGCTAGAAGAAAGGCAGGTGTGGGATACGAGGGGCAAAGAAAGTATATGACAATATAAAGTTATAACTCTTGCCATATGCTATTCATTTATACAATATAAATTTATACGTTTATACAATATAAAGTTATACATTGATACAATATAAAGTTATAACGCTTGCCATTCCTGTGGTCACCAAAATGCATTGTGACCAAGGTTCTTTTACCAATGTTCTGCTGACAGGCAGGCAAGGGCATGGCTTTGCAGGTTGTTCAAAGTGGCTATTTCAGGTAATGGGAGAAATGGCAATAGAATAAACATCTAAACAAGATAAGTTTTCAAATGCATCTCATAGGTACTATTCAGGCCCAAAATGAACAGAAATAAACAATCCTCCAATATCAGGTGACATATTTTATATGCTTCCCTGCCACGCATTTTTGGAAGCTAGCGGAAAGAAAATGCCCCTAAATCAGGGTTTTAAAAATGAGACACAGGTATTAGACATAAGATCAACCCGGGTCCCTTAACAATCAAATTTATGACTAGTAAAGGGTTATGAACAATTCTATCTCCATGTCAAGCGTGGGGAAGGCGAAGTCTTTGGAGGTTATCGTGATAAACTGCAAGCCCCGCATTAAGCGCAGTGAGCCGAGTGAGCGGTTCAAGAGTTCAGAACGCGTGCGTTTCAAAGGTGTTCAGCTAAAGAGGAGGGCAGCTACAGACAAAGGCAGGGAAAGGTCATCCTTGCAGCAGTTCCATCTTCATTACAGCAGGGGAACTCATGGCCGTGGTGTAGCCGCCCGGCCCCAACGTGCCCACCACGCAGCCAGTTAGGTCTCAGCAACAAATTAAAATTCTAAACAAATGTCAGCTACAGAATGTTCACAGTGGGGCCTATAGACTGCCACTTGGGCTTCCAAAAGCAACAATAGCCACCCAAAATAAACTGATACCAACGCCCCTCCATTCTTACTCCCCCCGTTTTGGGGGTGAGTGATAGATTAATTAAAGATTACGATCTATCTCCTCCAGAAGGCCAGAGGAGGGACCTGCAATCATGAACTTAATTTTCTTTCAGGTAACTGCCAAACTTGAATGTGTTCTCCCAAATAAAACAGCCCCTTCCCTCCCCATTTGCTCAGCTTAGAACTCCAATTAGAGAGACAGTGATCGTGATTCGCCCTGTAACTCAAGCCTCATCTTTCAGACCTCAGGAAACGGCAGAGAGGTGAATTTCATTTACTGATTATCAGCAAGGCCTCTGGAGAGATAGGCCAAAGCTGCTGGAATGGGAAAGCAGTTCCAACTAGCCTGCACCAACCTTCCTCACAAGGCCAAGGCCAAGGGCATGCCTCCAACAGGTGCAGGGGACTCTGACTCTTTGGGATCACCTGCCTACCAAAGCCAGACAGCATCAGCTGCATCTTCTGGCTTCCCCAACATCCAGCAGGGATTATTGGTCCACCCTTCCAGGAATTGTGGGAGTGAGACCAAGAATTTGACTTCAGTGCTTGATAGAGTTGTAACGACAGCATAATTCAACAGACACCCCCATCTCTGCCAGCAGGTGAGTGGGATGATTTCTAGTTGCGGATGTAAGGATGAGCATGCAGCAAAGGCCAACTGGATTACAAGATGCCAGAGAGAAAGAGAAATCACAAAATAGTGGCGAGAAGGGCAAAATCAAGCGAACTGTTTCTCTGAATTGAAAGGCAGCAGGAATCATTTTAAGAGTCAGTGAGAAAATGAACGCTGCAATATAGTGTCTTCTGGAAAGGATAGGGCCCGCTGCTCTCCTGAACTCTCAAAGGCTGTGTTTGCTTGCACAAGACCAGCACAAGACAAAAGCAGTCAGCACTCCAGGAAGGACAGGCGAGGGGACCATGAGCCCCCAAGTCCTCGCAGAGGATGATTCACAGCTGATGACTGCAGGGTAGAGAGTAGGTTTCCTTTTGGGGTGCAGAAGTTCTACCACACTCTGGTGGACAGCCTCACATGAGTTCATGAGCACTGCAAACTGAGCTTGGTGGGTTGTTATAAAAAAAAGACAAATTTGAAAAGGGTGGGGGTGGAACTGGGAGGGGTGGGAGTGAATATGATCAAAATACATTGTATGTGTGTAAGGAATTATCAACAAATTAATGCAATACTTTATTTTTTAAAAAAGAAAAGGAGTCCCTTCCCCCATGCACTCAGGAGACGTTTTAGAGGTTTTATCCACCTTCACCTTTACCTGCCACCAAGCAATACACGTTGTATACCACTTGTTGGTTCTAAGGATTAAGTCAGACAACAGAAGAATGGACAGAGAATAGACAGATGTGGCTAAAGAAGGAAGGAGAATGAAAGAGAGAGAGAAATAGGGCGAGTGGGCAGTTGAAATTTGGATAATAAAGACAGCCTTGCAGCCAGCATATTCTAAATGTTTAATATGTGGCTTTAAAATTGTTTATCTGAGATCTTTGATTAGATACATGGGAATGGAGGAGAAAGATAATTCATATAAACAAGAACCTGGAGGTTTCTTTTCCTTTCCCACCCTGACTATTGGCCTCAGAGACCCCAACTTGGGTAGCTGTATGCAAATATCTCTATGCTTAGTTTCCGCACATGGGGTTGCAGCGACTCCATCCTGAGACCCCATGGAAGATGCTAGGAGCCCTGGGCACAGCCCTATCTGCTATGGGACATAAAAGGGCAGGAGGAAGTGGCAAAAATAAACAAGTGACTGTTCCACATCACAGTCCAAGTGAGAGCAGGCTTGAAGCAGGATCCATGCAGATTGGTGGGCAAAGCTGCATTCCACGGCTGCCTGGTAGCCAGCTCCTCAAGGCGGGTCATGGCCTCTTGGAGTGTCTGAGAATGCTGGTCCACAACAGGCTACTTTGGAGAATCATCTGTCCTCTATACCCAGGGAAGTGGGGCTCTAGAAAGTTCTTTGCTCTAGTACATCTCTACCTAAAGCAATAGAATCTAGTCTCTCTAGCCCTTTCCTGATTTCAGTGGAAACAGAGATTTTGAATTCCCTAGTGTACCATGGGACAGAGACCACTGGCTTCCTGATTTCCCTCATTCAGTAGTATCAAACTAAGAACCTATATTGGCATCCTTTAGCCAATAATTTCAGGTCAATGGCATTGGACACAAAATCTTATTTGGTGGTATGCTTAAATGCGGTCTTTTCTCCCTGTTCCAGAGCAGTGGCCTGGTTGGCAGGAGTGTTCAGAGGTCAGCAGGGGTAGCACACATCACATTCTCTGACTCCCTCCAGAAACCCAATCTTGCAATCAGTCCCAGCTCAATTAAAGCAAGTAGTTCAAGCTGCAGTGCAGACACAGAGAAGACAAAGCAGGCTGATTCCCATCTAATTGTCTCCTGGACCAGGGAACCCTAACCTAGCTGTGGTCCCACCATGCATCACTTATCTCTGTTGCAAGAGGCAAAACCATTAGATGACACTCTCTCACCAAAGGGATCTGGTATGCACCCTCAGCCTCTATATCTGGTACAGGAAATCGATCCAGGAAAGAGGTATCAAGGAGCTAGTTCCATAAACTCTTCCACACAGGTAACCTGGAAGTCTACAGACTTCTAGGTACAAAGCACCTCGTGGTGCAGGTCTATAACCACAGCAGCTTGGGAGGCTGAGGTAGAAGAATCACACACTCAGGGCCTGCCTGGGCTGCAGAGTGAGATCAAGGGCAATCTATGAATTCAGACCCGGTCTTAAAAAGTTTAAGAGGGGGTTCTGTAGACAGAGACACGAGGCCTCAGGTTCAGTCCCCAGTATGCAAGAAGAAGAAAGATCGGGGGAGGAAGGAAGGGAATGGCAGTGAGGGAATTTATTATCCTAAAAGATACAATTTTGAGAAAGTCATGACTTAGAAGGCCAGGGTTGGGACAATCTGCCTTCAAATAAGCCACCATCCCCATTTCAGCCAAGTTGCCTCCTAAGACTGAGCTTTGGTGGTCATTCTCCCAGCTCGTTGCGTCCAGAGATCCTTGTTCCCTGATCTACTAAGATATGGAATGTGTTCACCACATAGCCCATAGTCATGAACTCTCAACCTGCCTCCCAGCCCCCACACTATAATGGGCTGAAACCATGAACCAAAATGAAATTTCCCTTCCCTGGACCAATGCTGTCAGGTGTTTTGTTGAAGCCACGAGGAGCCACCACAACAGAGTCCATGGAAACAAAACTCAAACAAACAAACTGTAAAACAAAATATATAGAAAAAATACAAAGGGGACTTAAGGGCCACAGCTGAATACTTTGGTAGGACAGCTAAACTCTACCAGGTTATGTGAGGATATGTCTGAGATGGTCACTCAACATCACTGCTTCAGAAAAAAAAAAGTGCACACGAACATTCCTTTTTGAGTTGTTGACCCCTCCACCGGGGTGTGACAAAGCCTGGTGTCTAGAAACTCCACGTTCCCCCCGCCTGACTTTTAGAACCCAAGATCCAGTTGCTGGTAAACAAGCAGGTCTTTCTCTTCGTTTTCCTCAAAGCTGTAACTAAGGTTCATTTCCACAAGCCAATTCTTAAAAAAATTAATAAAGTACAATTTGCAAAGAATGCTAAAAAAGCCCGCAGGTGCCTAGGAAGTGCTTAGAAACAACCAAGTACTAAGCCTGAGATAAGTGGGTTTATTGTGTTTACTACAATGTTAACAAAGTGTCCCACAGCAGAAGGTCTCCTAACTCCACTTACCACGGATTTGGATGAGAATAGCGGCATTAATTTTAAAATAATCGCGAATCAATCATGGAATCTGACTCTTGTTCTTATTGGCAAGAAAACACTCTAATTAGCAGCACCTTGGATGCTCTGGAGATGGGCACGGGTGAGAGCAATCTACTGTTAATTTCTCCTAATTACCCACAGTAAAGGAGGTTGAAAGAGAACGAGGGCTGTGCCACAAGCCATGTCAGCTTGTCCCAACTCCTTAAACCTTCCCACACTGAATACAAAGAGCTCCTCAGTCCCAACATTGCCAACATTTAGGGGAAGGGAGCTGTAGTATTAAACATAGCCTTGACCTCCATCCAAAGGATGTCAGACGGGACTTCTGTACCTTAGTCCCTACTCACCTCAGACATTATCAAATATTAACTAAAAGGCAAAATCACCCAGTTGAGAACCCCTAAACAAAACAGCCTTCACACCATGTTATCATAAAGACCACATGTCATCTCACGGACTGTTTTAAAAGGTTGTGTTTCACGAGGCTGAAACACATCTAATTGGATATAGTTAAAAGTGATTAAGGGACAGAAGCCAAACGGAAAAAAATGCTTCAGACATCAACTTCAAAGGAGAATGAGTGGATTCAAAATTGTCTCCTGGTTATCTGGAGCCTCTCACTCCTACAGAGCGTAGGTATTTTCGAAATCATCCACTCAGAGTGTGTGCTGTTGTATGTTTAAGCCGTTTCACACAGAACAAACACTCCAAGAGGTGTGCTTCATGTGCAGGTCTGCTATAAAGTCACTCTGCAGAAAGAATTGGTCATGTGTGCTATATTGGATAACAACAGCTTTGCTACTAAACATTCAAGGTTTTTTTTTTTTCTTCTTCTTCTCTTATGGCATTGGCAGGGGGTGATCCCAGTGACCATACGATGGCAGTGGGTTTTTCTGGGCACCAGGGCTGGTCCATGGTGGTGTGAGACCCACTCACTCACATACTTCAGGAGCTGGTGCCATACTGGACCTCATGTTCGTTTGCCTAAATCCAAGCATGCCCACTGGAGACAGGCAGAACAGTGGAGCTTACCTCGGAGCTTAGAGTATTACTTGTGCGTCTGACTCTCCCATCTCCCCTACAAATCAAGTTCTTGGCCACTTGCTTCTCTGTCTGCTGGCACCCTGCCCTTCCTTCTGAACCCTCACCTCAGGAACATTGGTGTCATATTCTCCTCCCTTGAACTCATTTGCTAGACAAGAGGGATATTTGGTTCAGTGTGGGGAAAAATAGAGTTAATAAAGGCCACACCCCTGCCATTTCTTCAGCTGGTGACACAGAGAAGGCCTATTGTTCACTGTGATCCAGGCCTCAAGTATCAAAGCAGAGACTACAGTTAGTCGTGGGGAGTAGAGAAAAACTGTTTATGCTAGGTTGGGGTGAAAGCCCATGGGAAAGGGAGAATGACTTCCCAGAGTCTGGCTAGAAGCCTTCATCTCCAAGTGACAATGGATCTGGTATAGGACCCAATGAGCTTTGGTAGGACACCCCTATATCAATGTGTCCTCCTGGGGATTCACTTGTATTTAGAGCCTTAAATTGATGTCCTCTTTCATGACATCCAAAGGAATGATGGTTTGCTGATGCCACATTCCTTGATGTACAGATGGTTGTAAAGATCCAGTCTTGAAGGCTGGGTAAGGGAGACAGTTAGCATCAGGAATGGCCCTCCCTCTTTCTTCCCACTCCTCCTCTACTAGCATGGAGTTATGGTCTTACCATCCTCTGTACTCCAGGGTGGACCAGGCCACGTTAGCCACAGGGCTGAATGTGTGCCTACACTGACATACTCTGGACAAAGCTCTTTCAGCAAACTTACAAAAGCCAGGGCTGCTTTCTGAATGTCACAGACAGATAGGATGGAACGGGTGCTTCACAACCATGAAATACAATGTCCCAATCAAATGATAAATCATGCCTCTGTGAGTTTTATATCTCCATTTAGGAGAAAAAGAATTACACCCTTTCCTTAGACCCTTATTAAAATAGCATGCACCTTCCTAAAGCTCCTGATGAGGTTCTAGTCAGGGCGCCATGACTCTGAGTCAACACAACAGGGGACCAATGGGGATAGAGAGGGAGAGAGGGGAGCGAGAAGATGTAGCCCTGGAGGCTCAGATCAGCCACATAAGTATTTATTCTGAGGCACCATTGTCCCTGAGAAACAGGACAATGAAAGAAGACACTGTTGGCAATGGCTAGGCCACTCTTCCCTACAAAACTGAGCGACTATAGTCTATTTTAGGAATCAATACAGACCAAAAAAATAAGGGCTATTTCTTGCAGAAGAATCTTTGCCATTGGCTCTGTATTGTCTCGAGAACTGAATAGCTGGTATTTTAAACTTCTTTTATTACATTTTAAATATTATCCGTTACATGGTGCTAATAATTCATCAGTTAAAAGACAAATATGAACTTTCTGGTTCATTAAATCTTACAAATTAAGCTGGATTTTAATGGAAGAAGGTTAAAACTGAAGTGCCTTGGCGGGGGGGGGAGCACATCTAACAACCAAATGACAGCAGTACGCACTATAGCTCCAATGTCAGCCTACCAACACTATAAGAAGCCTGCTATTAACAATGGAGCTGTATGAAGACCAAGGAAGGGGCATGAATTGGTCCAAGCCCATGAAAGAATTATGAAGGGATGTTTTGCAGACTGAGACATTTTTGCATTATTTGCTGTGGATTTGATAGCCATACAAACTGGAATTGCCACAGTGTAATGATGGCTTCCCCGTGACACCCAAGAAATACAACCCGAAGTGAACTGAGGTTGAGCTGAGCTGCACACACCACACACCAATGCAATCCCTAGGGAAGGTGGAGGCAAGCACCTCTGTGCTTCTTAGAATGGGCTGTGTTCTTACCTGGGATTTCCTGAACCACACACACCTGCTGCGGGCTGCATCCTGCTCCCATCAGACCCTGGGCTTCCTGCATGGACTCAGTAAGCAGTTGGTCCCCCAGCTCTAAGCTCAGTGTCTCATAAATCAGAAGCCTGCATTGGACATCAGGAGGGTGAACAGCGCATCTTTCTAATACAGTCTGCACACGAAGTGCTGAAGCCATTTTCTTCTAGTTTCTAATATGTGGTACAAACTAAAGTCTTTTCATGAGAACAAAAGTGAGAGAATAAAGGCCCCCCCCAAACATATCAGACTGTCTGGCAGGAGTTAATCTCCCATCACCCAAATATAGAGTGCATGCATTTGAAATTCACAGGGTCAGACTAGGGTAGCTGCTAAGCCCATGACCTTCAGCCCTCCAACGTTTATGATTTGGTAATTACCGGATGGCAAAGTAACTGATAGCTACTCTTTTCCCTCTGTTACCGAACCCATTTCAATAAACGGCAGGGAGAGTGGATGTCTAAGCAACTGGGTGTTGCAGGGGATCCAGTCTACAGCTGCTCCTTGAATAACTTCAAGTCTATGCATAGTATTACACATTCGACACTATGAAACTCATATGTAGACTCTTTGCTTTTTATATATGACATTATAATGATTTATCGTCATCATCACTGTCATCATCACAACTACCAAGCTCTAAGACACCACTCAGAAATGAATTTTGCTTGGTTTCTACTGGATCAGCAGCAGACTTTCACCCTACCACAGCCTGCGGTGCTGATGCTGGACTCCGTATCCCAAGGCTCACCCAGGCTCTGCAGTTGCAGTCTGGTCTGGTCTGTCGTTTTAACCCAAGCTAGTGAGAGCACCTCATCTGCTCAATTAGTGTTGCTGCAGAATACCATTTCCTCTTGTGGCTGATAAAATATTAATCAAAAACAGGAACTGAGGGATGTCTCAGTGTAGATGTCTCCTAATGGTAATATGGGGCAGCAAAGAGAGATCTAGAGGTCATTTAAAAGTGACTGAAGAAGGGGAGGATTGCATGGGGACTAGGGAGACTGCAAGCACAGCCCGAGAGCCAGGTGAGCCACCTCCGCTCAACACGGAAGAGGGTTGGATGCAGTGTGCACCAAGGTTCCCACCTGAGAAACAGTCTGAAGTCTGGGTCTTCTTAGACACAGTGAAGACTTAGTGACCAAGGGCATTATACTAGTAGATTTCACTAGGGTTTTACTTTTACTTTGTTTTTTCAATTTGAACTTTATTTTTCACTCCTTCTGGGTCTCCTCGTTGTACTTCCTGCCTTAGTGGACCATACAGCAAAGATGGCTGAGTCTCAAACCCCCTGCACAACCACGAATATGTGTATGAAAAGAGCACAGCTTTGGGAACACCATACATGAGTACAGCTTCATTCAAACAAACTGTTCGTCTCTCTGCTATGGATTTCCTGCATTATCTCTACAACTGTTGCATTACCTGTCTAGAACCAAAAGTAGTTCCTTAGCGCCTGGGAAGAACTAGATGAATGTCCTCCACACCCAACAACCCAAACCCTCCTCCGATGAGCGCATATGTTTTTGCAGGCCCACAGCAGACTCATACCCAAGAGGGCTGATGACACCAAGAATAAGGTTTTTTGTTTTGTTTTGTTTTTAAATCAATGACTGATGACTATCTAAGACTTTGGGGAATCCAGTTGTGGACACCACTTAAGCAATGCGACCTAAAAACCTGACATCGCTGTTGCTGTAAGATACACATCTTTGTCTAGTGTTATGTCATATGTTCAAGTGGAAAAGTACATGCAAAAGGTACAAAGGTGATAACACCAAAATCTGGAACTCTGGTCCTCAGTATTCTCTATGACAGGTCTTTAATCTGTGCCGATGAAATAAAGGGACATGTGTAGAACATTTTGAGAACACTTATAAAGTCAGGAACTGGCATGATACACCTCCTAAAGAGGCCTAATGTATATTTAGTATTTACCTAAGACAGATGAGAAGTTTAACATCACTAACAGGTATGTATGTGTCGCCCTCCCCCCATGAGTAAAACTGTCTGTCCTGCAAAGGATGGAGCCTGTGTATATGGGCAGTCTTCTATAACACATCTAGAAGTGGCTGAAGAGATGCCTCAGAGGTTAAGAGCACTAGCTGCTTTTCTAGAGGTCCTAGGTTCGATTTCCAGCAACCATATGCAATTCCCAACATCCACATGGTGGCTCACAACCTCACATAAAGCTAGAGGTTAGCAGCACCGGAATATGGACTTGGGCCCCACGCCTTTGTTCCATTCCTGCCTCCTCCACATCCCTCCTCCTTCTGACTTTAGGAAAGCACCAGCAAGATTAAGGAAGCCCCTCTCTGTTCTGTGAGTGCAAACTGAGTGAGCGTAGCCCAGGAAATCACCTCCTGCTTCCTCATCCTCAAAAGAATGGAATTGAAAGTCTTGGAGACATTAAAACCAATTAATACTGTGAAATCCTGCTCAAATTACCCTCTTTAATGTGTGTCCTCTTAATTACCATCTGCTTTTACATTGAAAAACTTCACTCCAAGTGTTTCTATCAGGAGTTTTGGCTCTTTTCACCGCAATCCATTAGAATGATAAAAAGCCATTCTAAGAGTTTAAAGTCTGGCTTAGCACTCCCACACCTGGGAACTCGCCCCATAGGAATTACAGCATCAGTCTAGACTGGGCATGGGCGTTGACTGCATCGCTCTTCACGGCCAACGTGGAGGGAGAAACCTCAGATGCTAAGTGAAAGTTCAATAGACTCCATGTGGGAGACGATTGTGTCATCAGAATATAACCACAGCAAGGAATACCATTCTCCTGCTGGATGAGAAAAGCCAAATGAATAGACAGACCCCACAGTTTACACCAAGCAGGTGGGGAGGGGTCTCAGAAAAGTCCTATCTTAATGCATCCAAATTGCTGTGATGAAACACAAAGGCTGCTGTGTACAGCTTGGATGTCAAGGTCAAAGTGCAGTAGATTTAGTGTCTAGGGAGGGCCTGCCATAAGGGTGTGGAAAGGTCAAGGTGTTCAGGGAGGTCTGTTATCAGTGTGCTGAAGGCACCTTCTTGTTGTGTCCCCACGTGGTAGGAGAGGTGAGGATCTCTCACTTCTTTTTCTTTTTTTAAATTATGCTTTCTTTGAGAATTTGATATGTGTATTTGATCACATTTACCTACCGTTTCCTACTTCCAGTTTTTCCAAGATACCCCCCCCACAGGCTTCCCTTCCTTCCAATGTCATGCCCTTCTTCATAACCCATTGTTTCTAATGAGTGTTGCTTGTAAACACCAGGAACCACACCCCCAAGGAAAACTGACTCCTCCTCCCCTAGTAGCCATTGACTGTCAATGTCTGCTCAGCTAGAGGTGGGGGTCCATGCTGGGAAGTTGATTGGTTAGACTTGGGCAAGTCTTAGCTACTATAGTTCCTAAGTGCAAGGATTCTGTCATACTCAGAAGACAACCTTTGGCCCCAGTCCTCTCTGACTTCTTCTACTTCCTATTCCAGTATGTTCCATGAGCCTTGGTGGGGGCAGGGGGCAGGCAAACTCCTTGAAGACTACACCCTGCAACTCAATCACATCCCAAAGGCCCTGACATCTAATCCTCCTCCCATGGATATTGGGATTTCAACCCATCATCTTGAATAAAGGATATACACATTCCAATCACAACAAATTCTAAATATATATATATCCAAATATATTCATATTTATATATTTGTGTGTGCATGTGAATGTTTCATACACACATACCCATATGCAATATATGCTTTATACACATAATAGGAACACACAAGAAGTTTGAAGCAAACAGATTGCTGGGTTTTTTACTACACAGAGGGGTTTGACATGAACGAGGCAGAAGGAGTAAAAAGATTGACCCCAAGAGGTGATCAAAATTATTATCAGAACAATGCCCTGTTAGTAAGAAAAACAATTTGCAAAATGCTGGGTAGGTCTCGCTGAGTCTCAGATGTCCTTCTCCTAAGCATGGGCACGCTTTTAATTCTCACGCTTGGGCAACTGTGGCTCCTGTCTCATAGAAGAGGCAGTGGCGTACAGATAAAGGTCAGGGTCACCTGTGCTTGCTACAAGAGAGTCTCTGCCTCTATAACCATCAAACTGCAACATTAGACGAGAGCAACAGCTCAACCAAAACTAGACTTCCAACTTCACAGCCGGCAAGCAGTGAGATACCCCACTCAGAATTCCTAATGAACTTTCCGCCTGGCACACTCAACCTTCGCTAGCCTTGCGGAGGAGCGTGCCTGCACACCACAGTGCCGGAGATGAGCATCACACAGCACAGCACATGCGGATGGCCCAGTACTGGGCAGCAACGCGACTTCACGCACAGTGAAGTCACAGGCAAGGCATCTGAGGCATGTTCTCTTGCAGCTACAGGAGATCCCACCCCTGGCAGGGAGGAGACACTGGTCAGGCGAAATGGAGGCCTTCTGAGGGAGAAGACACACTTCCTGTGAGGACAGGGACTTCGGGACTTCTATACATGGCTAGCCCCTTTTCCCAGGACATTCCTTGGTGGCTGGTATACAGTTGAATTTCTATGGTTTTCTTAAATGCATGGAATCTTGGTGCCCTGTGAATATGCCTTGTTGATATTAAAATTGCAAGCTTCTACTTGTGCAAAAATGAAACAACACCACAAAAACTACTCCTGTGGGAATTGTGCGCATTTTATGTAAACATAACTTTAATAACAGCAAACACCAACTGGCAACAACTGCCACATACTAAACTCCAATTAAAAGGCACCATGCCAGGCCCTTTAAGGACTTGTTTCCCACGACTCTTACACAGTATCAGAAAGTACATTCTAGAGTTCCTGGGCAAGAGTAGGGGAAATGGAGGCCCCAAGAGTTTAATATCCTAGCTGAAGGATGTCTAGCCAGTCAGCAGAAGCACACTGGATAAAAGCAGGTGGTCCCTCATCGGTTCACGGCATCTCTCTGTGTACCTATATGCTCACTCACTGATGATAGAGGAATAAACAAGAAAGCATCCTGGTCAGTTTCACATCAGCATCTAGTCCGGCAGCCCAGCATCCTGGGAGGGCAGAGGATTTTGACAGATGTTATTAGAGCAGGGGGGATATTTTAGTGTTCACCCTCTCTGGACCGCAGCACGACAGTTAAATCAGACCCATTTGTGACCCCTCCTCCGCTTTGCTGGATCTCATACAATTCTGCAGACATTTATTAAAACGCCATTATGATACCATGCCCTCCCCAAATACATATACTAAGAGTGGGGCCAGACATGCACACTCAAGCACAGCCTGAAACAATTCCAGTTCTAGCAATTTCCAGCAGCTCATCCTATTACTCCTCTGCGGATACTCAACCCATTAAAATACACTAGGAAACTAAGAACAGTGTGTGCATGGAGGAGGGGGAGCTTATGGGCATGTGGGTGAGACTTGCTAGTTTAGCAGAGAAAAGGCTTATGGTGTCCAGTTACATCTGATAAATATTTTGTTGGATGAAAAGTAATTCAATAATAGATGAGAAGTTCCATGCTACGTCAGTTTCAGGAATATCATTCACGCTTAAACATATGATTTAAGATTTAAATATTATAAGGTATCTGGTTCATATTTGAAGGATGCCCACCCAATTTCTTAAATAAGAAATGTATGGAGGATTTATGTATATGTGTGAAACTTTAAGAAATATGTAAAGTCAACACATAATGTAGTGAAAATTAAATTAAGCTCACCACTACTGAGGAGGAGAAAAGATGGTTTCTCAGAAATCAGACCCATGTGTCCAAAAAGACAGCAAGAACTAGTGAAGATTACACAACACCGACAATATCCACTCTCATCTGCTGCTTATACTTCTCACTGCAAATGGAACAGCATAGCTTGGCTTCAAGTTCAATAATGAAACCATGGACACCTCTCTTGTCCTGGTATTCAGATGCTACTTACTACAGTTTTTTTTTAATGTTCTGATTATTTTTAATATTGAAAGGGAAGTAGCATCAGGAAAACGTTTGTGTTTAAATTATGCTAAGTAAGTATTCTTTCAACTGGACATTTGCCTATTCATGTGTGTGTGTGTGTGTGTGTGTGTGTGTGTATTGCAGGTCCATAAGGAGAATTTGGAAGAATCTATAGAGATGGCACATGTACAAAACAGAAGGACTGTGTTTAAGGAACAAGAGCGTAGACAAGCTAAGTCTACATTGCCAACATTCCAAGTCTGTAGAAGGACTCCGAGCTCACAAAATGCTTCCAAGTGCCCCCAAATCTCTGAACACGAGAGTTGAAAATGGATAGGAATGAATTGCAATGCATTGTGAAATAGCCATAGTATGATGCACCATGCAGCTACAGGAAGGAAGGTGAAATGCCATAGTGGGATGTACCATGCAGGTACAGGAAGGAAGGAGAAATAGCCATAGT
>LOEQ01004328.1:265350-292225 GCA_001685075.1 Bramus lutescens | reverse complement strand
GGGTGGGGGTGGGGTGAGGCAGTGGTGGGCATGATGACTTCACAAAGTTCTAGTATGTGAGAAATTGTCCTAGTATAAAGGGGGGAAACAACAAAAACAAACAAAAAAACAGAAAAAAGTGGGGTGCAGGGTTGGCCTCTGGAAACTTGGGTTAAAGCAGTTGCAAAGTGTTCTGACTCAGCTCCCCTTTCTTCAGATCTGGAAGCTGATGATGGTAATTTGGTGTAAAATGGGGTTTCCTCTCCTGTGCTCCCCATATCCCTGGAGATCCAGATTCAATTCCCCTGGAACATGGCTAGTTCGTAAGGAGTTCCCAGGTGGCTCGAACATCCAGACAAAGCTGGGGACCACTGTTTGGGCGCAAGCCAGCAGAACACCTAGAATACAGTCAGAAGAGAAAGCTGGCTGGAAGGGCAGCTGGCATTCTAGTTTTCAGGAACTATCCTTTATGTCACACTGAAGATGCATCCAGAGTTTTCACTGATGATCTACAGGCCACTGTGGAAGGCAGGATGTAGTCAACCAGCCCTCCCTGCAATGAAATCCACAAACATCCCCATAGTGTTTTCCACAGAGAGATATCAGAACCAAGTCCCTGCCTTCTGCCAACACACAGGCATTATTCCAAGAACAGCTTGGTTGTTTTTATTTTTTTTAAGTATCTGTGTATCTGTGAGTATGTGTGCATGTGTACCCCGTATATGCTCAAGGAAGGCATTTATGCAAATATTAGGATCTTCAATTACTGCCATTTAGCAGGTAGGCTCCCCTTCCTACTCCATGTTATTGGCTGCTGAACAGCTGAGGATATTGTGTCCCCCACCTTCGCCCCAGCCAGGGCTAAGCTTAGCTCCATGGCTGGGTTTCAATCCAAGCTAAACATGTGCCAACACAGAGTGGTACCTACGTTACTTCACTGTGCAGTAAAGAAACACAATGGCTTTTACTTTCATTCCTTCCCTCCTCTTCCTTTTGGACCATCTATGAGCCAGGAACTATCGACTCCTCACAGGGCCCAGCACAAATGCTGTTGTAACATGCTCTCTGGGTCTGTAACGATCAATGACAATTTTGGAAAACATTGCCTGAATAATTCATCACAGAGCAAAGCTTCTGGATGAAGGGATACTGCTGGGGCTTCCAGCACAAACATACATGTGTTCCCTATCAGCTAGTCCAGCTGGAAGACAGCTCGGAGTCATTGGGATGGCACCCAAGCTGAGACCCCCACATTTTGTAAAACATTATGAGCCATGTACCCGCTCCTAGTCATAGGAATACATGCCAGAGCCTCAGCCAGGTGTTCCAGCAGCATGTGCCTGGCACACCTTGCCACTGCTTCGGCCATGGAGGAAGTGTCACTGTAGTTGACGCCATGTAGCAATATGTGGCCTTAGAACAGTAATAAAAAAGACAGACAAAAACAGAAAGGAAGGAAAGAAACAATTAGCCAAATGGGAGGAAGAGATGGGAAAATGATGGCTATGTTCGACACAGAGGAAAACCGAAAGATGCCAGGAAAAGTCATGTTAATCTTGGCACTTGAGATGGAGACTTAGCACCCACATTAAATGCTTTTGGTTTATTCTGGAGCCTCACCTCCTACTGCAATGCACAGTCTAGACCCAGAAGGGCTAGAGTGTATGTAAGTATTAGCATCTCTGGGCTGGCAGAGTTCTACACTGCAAAGGTGTGCTCGCTGCGATGTGGGCACCCGTCCTAGCTTCACATTCCAAAGCCATCAGCATTACCTTTAACTGCTCTTGTCTTTTCTGTTTTATAGTCAAACTGCTTTGTTTATCTTTTCTTACACAAAGCAACCAAATTTCAACTGGCTTCTTCCTCACCTTTTATTTTTTTTTCTTTTGTAATTGATTTTTTTAAACTAAAGGATAAGGGGTTTACTTATGACATGATGTGTGCATATCATTATACTTGTTTATATTGAGACCCTTATCCCCCATCCTGCCTTGCTCCCACCCCACTTCTTAGGTAAAAGCTTCCAAGTAGTGAGGCTTCAAGACAGTGAGGAGTATTTGAGTATTATTCAATCCTAGTTAGGCCAACCCACAAGAGTCTGTGCACAGCACACAGAGATGGAATGCGAGGAGGGCCCACGGCAGGAGGTTTTATGTTGGAAGGTGTCAAGCCCCAGGTTTGCTACTGAGGTTACAGAAAAGAAGAAGAAAAGGTGGGAGGGGGAGGCATGAACTTGCAGGGCCAATGTGTTAGAGCTCACGGCAGCCTGTATAAGACCTGCACAGGTTCAGCCAATAAGCCTTCCAGCACGGGTAGGGAAGGGGCTCACGAGGCCCTGAGCTGAGAGGCTTCCAGCGGGTGATGTCTGCTGAGGAAAGGGTACTGAGTGTTCTTCAGCAGCATGGTCCCCGGTGGGCTGCCCTTAATCCAGTGGATGTCCGCACACTGGCGTACACATATTCAGTGGGTTATTAAAAAAACAAACAAGCAAACAAAAAAAAAAAACAAAAACAATACCCCCAAGAAGTTAGATGTGGGCAGATCGGAGGGTAGTTGGAGGGGGAGAGGGGTAGATATGGCCAAAATACATTGTATTTGGGTATGAAACCACTGAATAATAATAAAAATGGTCTGGACCTTGGAGGAGAACAAGTCCAGAAGGCTGAAATAATCAGACATTCAGATATTCCCATGTGGTGGAAGGATGCTGGCAGAAGGGGCTAGCGAAGGAGCTTGGAGACTCAATGTGGGGGTTCTTATCCAGTGCCATGGATCCGACATGGAAGGTGATGAGGGCACTGTGGTCCCCAGGAGTCCAGGCTGATGGCATATACATATATAATCTGAAAGCAGAGAGGTGAGCAGGAGACAAAGCACAAATAAGAGGCAATTAAAAAGAGACAAAGAGACGGGTGGAGAGCTGGGCTGTGGTGGCGCACGCCTTTAAATCCCAGTATCGGGAGGCACAGGCAGGCGGATCTCTGTGAGTTTGAGGCCAGCCTCGTCTTCAAGAGCTAGTTCCAGGTCAGGCTCCAAAGCTACAGAGAAACCCTGTCTCGAAAACAACAACAACAACAAAAAGAGATTGGTGGAGAGCCAGGGGCTTTCCCATGGGCCAGCCCTATCTAGAGAGACTGCAAAGTTCATTGCCACCATTTTTCATATGAAAAAATAAAGGCCTGGATGGTTTTTATACTTAGGAAAATTCAGTTTTAATCAAAGTCAGTTAATTATTGACTCAACAAGGGATGAAACTAGAATAAAATCATTTTTGCCTTAAGCCAAACTATTAAGAAGCCTCAGATAGTTAATAGACTGAGAGTCCTCGGAATTATTTCTTTAGCCTTTGTAACACCCAATCTTGACTCAATCATTATTGGGCTTCTCTCTCAATGCCCAAGAAAGAGAGATGACCCAGGAGGTTCCATTTATAGTTCAAGAAAAGGCTTTCTGTTACTCTTCCCGCTGCTCTCGTGCTGAGCCTCTCCAATCTGATATCCCCTTGCTCCTGGCAACCTTGGTGAGATGGAGCGAGAGGAGAATAAACTACAACACACTCTGTTTTAAGATGCCATTGTGGGGTCAGCGAGACACTCAGCAGGTAAAGTTTCTGCTGTCAAAGCTGGGGACCAGAATTCAATCCCTGGAATCCACATGGCAGAGAGAACGGGGTCCCTCTACTAGTTCACTGACTGCTAACTGCATGCTTTGGTGTGTGTGCCCTCTAAAACAATAATAAATAAATATATTTATATACATACATAATAAAAATTAAGATAAAACTCAAAGATTAAAAGTCATTATGATACCTAATACTTCATATGCTAAATTAAATTTTAAACTTATTTAAACATTTTTTCAAATTCCCCTCAGAATATTAGTTTTTTAAATGAATTATTTGGAAGTCCAGTATCTCTTTCAAATGCCCGCCTTTCATTCATATATTGCATCTTCTGAGATATAACGGAGGTTCTCACCTGGCTGCTGTCCCTACAAGGCAAGACTAAGCTCCCACACTGTATGACTCTCCTGCATGAATCCCAAAAAGCAAGTATTTATTACACTGTAGGAGGCCAAGAGGTAGAGTCACTATCTCTGCCCTCCAACCAGTCCTCAAAATACTCACAAGCCATTTTTGAAAATCACCCCCAGACAAACTCACCCTTAAAATACGTAGGCCTCATGAAAAGAGAACCCATGACTTAACCTGAGAGCCCTTTGCCTTTGTCCCCCATTGTCCCGGTGGCCTGCAGCTGTGTTTTGGTGTTCCCGAAGGAAGAGACCAGTCTATTTCCCATCTGCAGTGAGTTAGGGCTTCTGTATGGAGCACATCTCTCTGAGCGCTTTGAAGACTTGGTGATGACCCTTGACTCAGAGAAGGTGGGCACAGAAGGGGTTGGGGCAGAGGGTGCGTGTAAACGATGCAAAAACAGTGCCCATGTGTGAAATTCTCCCAACAAGGGGGGCAGGGAAGCAGCCCATGACTTTGTGAGATGACCCGAAAGACTTCCCTCCGTGGTGGAATCTGTGACCGAGAGAGCTCAGGGATCTTGATTCTCAATCTTATAAGAACAATCTATGGTGGATTTAAAAGGAAGAAGGAGTACAGATGGGCCTACAGCCAATGCTGATCACGATACCCACAGATTAGCGCGTCGGTCAAGCGTTAGCACAGACGTTCCTCTTTGCTGCGGATGGCAGTGCACAGAGAGACGCACAGCTAATCAAGGGCAAGCAAATGAGTGACCGCAGAGAGCTCATCCATTATGGCAGAAGAGAGAAGGCAGAATGTAGGAGCCACAGGTGGTGAGTGGCTACAAAAGAACAGTGTGTTTTGAACCCAGCAGGACAGTTGCACATATGAACTCAGAGCAGTTGAGAAAATATACACAGGACTTGCCCTGGTTCATGCTAGGACAGAGCGTGGGCAGGGAGCCCCGGTCCTAGTTAAGAAGCTATTGGCACTTGATAGCTGTTGGGAGGGGATTGCATTTCCTTTAGAGGTGTGGCCCCTGATGGGTAGAGCACCCTTTGATGAAGGCCACACATCCAAGAGTACAGAGTATAAGTCCTACTGGGTGGGTTTGAAGAAGTAAGAGCTGAGTGAGTAGGAAATGAGAGGGATCTGAGATGGGGGGATGACTATGACTAAAATGCATTGTACTAAATTCTCAAAAGACTAATAAGAGTAAGAAAAACAACTGACTATTTTTCAATGGTTCTCAACCCAAACTAGCTCCCCGGTGCTGAAACTCAACCAACACCCTGCTTCCATCTTTTTAGATCTCCTGTAAGCAGAGGGATGCCTTGAAATAATGGTTTTTAGTTTTAAAAATGCAAATCAATGGAGCATCTCCACTAGGCAGCACTTCCCCTCTGAGGGGCCTGACCTCCTAGTTCAGCCACAGATCTAGTGCATCCGTTCATCTGATGGTGGGGAGCTGGGTGGCAGCAAAGTGCCTAAGGAGGAAACAACCAGGCTCTCTAAGGATGAGCCTAAAGGCCTCGGAATGGCCTGTCACTGCGAGATGGACATCATCCTCCCACTCAATTGACAGGCCTTCCTCCGGCTATAGGCTCTCGACTGTAATTACAGGAAAGGCCATACCATAAAGACGGGGGAAGGGGTAATTGACAAAAAGCTCCATGTGCTGACTCGAGGACCGATGGCCCAGCCTCGCACTGCTTCTTCTCCAAAGATGACTGACTGATGCACAGTCCATTAAGCCAGGGCCAGGCAAACCCAGGAGATGGGGCTTCTGCACTCAGGGCACTCGTGCACTCACAGAGACGGCTCCAGGACTCTAACCCCCAGTTCCATGGAGTGTTGTCATACAAATTATGTTCAAGATCCACAGTTTTGCTGTGGATTTCTTTGGCTTTATGTTTATTTATCAAGTCATCCGGCAGTCCTGCAAACGGCAGGACATTTGGAGGCTTTGAAACCTGAACTTCAGCAAAGCTTCCAGCTCTGCTACTGTAAAAGTCAAGAATCCAAAGGTACTTAGGAAGAAAGTAGCTACCATTATTAACCTTCTCACACAGAGGCAAAGATTAAGGGCTGGGGCTATGGCTAGGTCAACCAAGGGCTTGCCACATAGGCATTAGGACAGTAGTTTGATATCTAGGACCGAGATTAAAAATCTTAGTGCAGAGGCAACACAAGCCCATAACACCAAAACTGAGGCACAATGGAGACAGGAAGTCTAGCTAAATCAGCAAACTACATGTGCACCAAGAGACTCCATCTCAAAGACAAAGGGGGAATGTATCAAAGCAGACATACATGAGGCTGAACTCTGGCCGACATATACATGTGCACATGCACCTGCACTTGGACAAAACCGTTGTAATACCATATCATGCAGTGGGTGAGAACGTGGCCCCAGAGGGTTTGTAAACCATTCCATCTGTCTGCCCCTTGCCTTACTGTGTAGACTTTTGATCTCAATCTTCCCAGCTCTAAGATGGGGGTAATGTAGTATTAAGAAAGACCTGATATGTTATATATTCACAGACATCTAAGAGTTGGACAAGACTGACAAAAACATGATGTGTATGTACTATTGTGGGCTTGGGTTTTATATGATTAGTCACAACCTATGTAAGGGATAGTTCACGTTAAACTTTTCCAAGATTCCTTATAAAATGACAGGCACTTTGGGATACCTGGAATGACCCAAAGCAACTGCTCCTGTGAGCTGTAACATGAATGGAGCCATTAATTATAGCCACACAGATGAACTTTGTTCAGCAGGACATGTGTGTTCATCAACCTGTGTATGCAGAAATCAAGGTATGACTAAATGAACAGGTAACGTGCTTGCTGTTACAATGAGCACCGCCATGAAAACCCTTTCCTTCCTGAGGAAGCCTCTGGACCAGTGTGGTGCTGGCCTCCAATCATCACTCAGAGATCCTTTCCATAGAATGTGCTCGGGAGAGCGAGTGTCTAATTCCTGAAGGCAATGCCAAGTAGAAAGCATGGATTAGTCCCATCTATAACTGATTGGAAGTTTGCCTACACTTCTTGCTGGAGGAAGGCTAACCTCCTACAGCAGAGGACCACTGGGAATAAAATTTTGAAAGTCATGGCCTTTGGGTAGGGGGCCCAGTTTGATCCCTGCAGGAAGAACCAGCAGTTTTAACTGGAATGTCACTTTGGACATTGGGGAAATAGGAAAATTGTTGGCTGAGTGAGAAGGAAAACTTGAGATTGGGAAGACAGAAAAACCAGCCATAGCAGCCCATGCATTCCACACGCCAGGCATCAGGCTGCTGTAGTTCTAAAAAAGACAACGGATGACGAGAAAGGACAAACCTAACACATTTTATTTGATGATGCAGGGTCTCTCAGAACCAAGTACTTCCTGGATAACATTGCTAGGCCGATGTGAATCACTCAAGATTCTACATTAAAATTTCTCTAAGCAAATAGAGAAAGAAAATTTAAGTGTACATCTTGTCTCCCTTGAGCGTGAAGGGAAAGATCTTGTAGATACCTCCTGGGGACAGGGCCTGGTCTTAGTCCTTAAGGTCAAAGACGTGTCTGCTCAGTGTCATGCTCTTCTATGTAGAGGAGCGGATGTTCTTACCACTATATGCAATCAGCCTGATGCGTACTGAATGTTGAATAGTCTAGTACACTGTGAGGTGAGCACTGCATACAGATGAGGAAGGCAAAGCTAGGAGGTTACAGGAATGAGCTTAATTGCTAAAGAGTTACCGAGGGGGTTTATCTGGTAGACCATGTCATGGACCAACTTGTTCACTAGCATGTGAATATAAAAGATTACTCAATGGGAAGGCACATGCATAAACACACCCTCATGGTTAAGGTCCCAGCCAAGCGCTACTGGTCTGTGGTTCCAGTCTTAAGCCCTCACCCTATAAGCTAGTCTTTGATTCAAAGGTGCTTCGTTATGTTCAGATTTTCTCCAGGTGTGAGTTAGCACTCCCTAATTAAGATTTTGTGGCCGCCCCTCCTCCCAGGCAGTGCAATGAATCCTTTTGCTGCATTAGAAAGAAGGCACCCAGAAATAGCAGGCCCACACTTTCACATCAGTGTGAAGGACAAGATAACTGATTGCAACAATGGTTCACTAAACACCATGAGGTGGCAGGCTAGGGTTGGAAAGGGCCACAGCACAGTATCCAAGAGTGAGGCCTGCTCTTTTACTGGATAGACAGGATACAGATGAGAATATAGCGTCGGGGAAGGATGAAGGGGGTGGCAAACGGGCTAAGTGAGCGAAGGTCTCGTCAAGACTTTGTAGACACGCTGACACTGAGAGCTTTATTGTGGAATATCAAAGACAATTTGCCAATAGGCAAGTGTAAGATATCAGGAGGTAGATAGATAGGATAGGTGACAATGGTGAGCTCAGTCCATTCTGGCTGAAGCATCAAGTCAGCCATGAGGGAAGACATGGAAGGAAAAGAAGGTAGACTGGACAGCCAGGGCAATTCCAGAGGCCTGTGTGCCAAGAAGAGAGCTTGTGGTGACTGTCCTAGGAGCGCATCACTAAAGATATTTCATGAAGCTCCTGCTCATGAAGGGCTGACCTGCAGTGGAGCAAATAGTGATGGGGGATGCTCCCTGAACTGTTTCTAAGGCGGATTGGCTAGCTGCTTAGCTTGGAAAAGAGAAGAGAAAATGTGGTGGTTTGAATGAAAATGGCCCCCATTTCATATATTTGTAGGATCATATGTTTGAATATTTGGGCCCCATTAGGTAAAACTCTTTGGAAAGGATTAGGAGGTGTGGCCTTATTGGAGAAAATGTGTTACTGGGGCAGGCTTTGAAGTTTCAAAACACTCATGCCATTCTCAAGACTGCTTCCTACCTCCTACTTACCGGTCCAGATGTGGGCGCTCAGTCGTTCTTGTCGCCATGCCTTTGCTACATTCATGGACTTTGACCCTCAGAAACCACAGGCACAATAAAACACTTTCTTTAATAAGCTGACTTGGCCATGGTGTCACAACAATAGAAAGGTGACTAAGATGGGGGGGTCCTTAGGAAGGGATGGGGAATACTGAAGAGCCACCACACGGAGCTGAGTTAGAGCTGGCTGCTGGTCACAGAGCTTAGGAACAAAGACTAGGTATCCAAGTGGGTGCTTTGCAACTCAAAAAAGGACAACCAAGCAATTATGAGGGCCACTTGCCTCCTTCTGTGCCGGCACTATGTCAAAAAGTGTCCTCCCTCCTTTCTATTCTATCCAGCAAGCCGCCAGTCTGAAATTAGCACGGTGTTGAAATGGCAGAGTTCATGACCTCCTTGTGAACAGTATAAATGATTTTAGAGGCCATAGCAATGATCACAAGAGAACTAACTCCATCACCAGGAAGCTTGACTGTTGGAGGAGGCCAGAGCGATGACTGCAGACAAGGGTACCACAAAAATGCACAGGCACACCAACAGCACTTGGGGTCAGTTAAGATAACTGATGATGCCTGAAAGTGTGTATGGTACCTTTAGTTACTCAAACACAAGCCATACAGAGCACTCCCAGCTGACTTCAACTTATCTGCATCTGATGACCACAGGAACCAATACCATCATCCGGCTAGTAACCTTCCATGTTCTTGATTATGAAGGAAAATTCAAGCACAAATTCAAGCCAACTCATACCCCAACTCAAAAGACAAAAACCCAACAACAAAATAAAAAAAGTCCAAAACCATTCTCCTCAAATCTGAACAAATCATTTAGTGTAAAAATAAACAGAAGTAGAAATTGTCTCTAATAAACTAATATTGGTCTCCCTGGAGGGTTAATTATGTCGCTCCGTGTTTTAAGAAGATTGTAAATTGCCAGTTTCAACAGATGTTCTTTTAAAAGAATTGGTTATCTGGGAAATGGAGGGTCTTTGTTAGCGTGCACCCCAGTAGAATATAAAGATTAAAATTATCCTGCTATCTGTCAGCCGTGCCTCCCCACCAGTTGTTACTCACACCAATATACACCCTGTGGTTATCATCAGCTTTTGTGGCAAGTATTCCAGCCTTACTGTGAGTTCAGATTCCAGATAGCATGCTGCAGGGGTTTCCAAGCCTGGTTTAGGACCATCCCACCGACAAAACCTGTCCCCTTCCCACCGTGACAAGCCTCAGCTCCAGACAATGGCTTATGACCACCTATCTCCTGTTTTACTGGGAAGAGAGAGACTGGGTGATCAGTGATCATAAAGAAGGAGAACTTTCTAGAAATACAAGGCCTGTCTGAATTTAGTTTAAATGCTTGAACATGTAAAACACATGTTACATGCATACATACACACATATGTGAATCCTCCTCAGAAACTGATAAGAATTTAAGTCTCGCTGGCAAAGTGCTTAAAAGAAAAATTAAAAAAGGAAGGGAGATGAGAAGACAGCACAGTCAGTTAAATGTTTGCCTTGCAGACAGGTGGACCTGAGTGTGGTTGATCCTCAGAACCCACATGAAAATAAAAGGCTGGGGCCAGGCAGTGGTGGCACATGCCTTTAATCCCAGCACTTGGGAAGCAGAAGCAGGCAGATCTCTGTGAGTTCAAGGCCAGCATTATCTACATGAGCTAGTTCTAGGACAAGCTCCAAAGCTACAAAGAAACCCTGTCTCAAAACAACAACAGCAACAACAAATGCTGGCTACAGTGGTGTGGGCTAAGCACTGAGGTAGCAAATACTGGCAGATCCCTGCGATTTCCTGGCCAGCTAATCTAACCTACTTGGTGAGCTCCAGGGTAATGATCCTGTCTTAAAAACTAAATGACAGTACCCAAGGAATGACACCGGAGGGTCTCTATACATACATACGTGCATCTGTACACACACATACACACGAAAAAGACAATCACATGCAACCCCTCTTGTCCCTCACCACCCTGCTGTCATTCTGCAGACACTGAAGCGTGCTAGCAAATGCACAAAGCACAGCTTTCACTTGAGTATCTGACCAAGAAAACAGTGAAAAGACCCCACACATGACAGTTCATTATTCTAAACAGGAGGACGTGGGCTGACCTGGGCTGTGGAGAAAACATATGGTCTTGTGTTCCAGCTGGCGGTGGGTGTCTAGCTGCCAACCTCACTTGACCTAACTCTTCATTATCATCCCAATTAGACTCACTTCACAGATAGGGAAACTGAGGCTGGGGGAGATTAATGACTCTTCCAGAAAAACCTAACAGAATCAGCTTTCACTATTGATCTCCTGGTAACAAGCATAATATCTCATCTCAGCCCAGAGAGGGGAGCAGGTACTATGGATCTTGACTGTTCCTGAAAGGGTCTGTTTGCCCTAGGACTCCAGACATTCTGAGGAGACCAGGTTGCTCAGTGTCCCTACTGGCAGGGAGGCATAAGGCAGCCAGGGCCCTTGGCTGAGGGAATGGAGCCCAAAGTGAAGTGACAGACCTGGCAACTGGAGAGCAGCTGCACTGCAATGGTGTCTGGTGACTTATTCCATATTTCACCTTTCACGTTATCATGTGTACATGTGTGTGCATGCATATGTATGCCTGTGGAGGTCAGAAGGCAACCCGGGTTTCGTTCCTCAGGCACCTTCCTTTGTTTGTTTGTTTTGTTTGCTTCAGATAGGTTCTCTTATTGTCCTGGAACTTCAGCAAGTTGTGGGGGCCCAAGTGTCCCTGCCCCCCACTCACCGTCACTGCGACGTCACTCCAATTACAAGCATGGCCACTGGCTCTGACTTGTTAAGTGGGTTCTGAGGATGAAGTTAGGTCCTCACCAGCTGAGCCTCTCCCTAGTTATTATTTATCATATATACTATATATCCCTCTACTATTCCTCTAGGGATCGACCAGGAGGCTTATTTGACAAGGATGGGAACTAAGACTCTTAGAGCCCAAGTCATATGCCTGACCTGTGTGGCCTACAGGAGTATCCCAGGATTGGGGGCTCAGAGTTGACCTACTGCATCCCATCGAATTTCTCCAGTGATGTCTGATGGGCAGAGAGTCCCAACATTGCCCTCCACAGCAGCTCCAAAGGCCTTGGGACTAACTACCTGAGAAGCAGGATGCCGGCTGGAGCCAGCAGAGGACCCTTGTAGCCATCTGAAGTCTCCCAGGCACACACTCAGCTGTACATGAGCAAGAAGAGAACCCAGAGAAAACTCAAGGTCAGCCTCCTAGGGCTTAGCAAGTGGGCTTGAGGGCTGTGTATGGGTGAGCTGTGACACTACTCTAAGAAGAACGGAGTATGACCACAGCACCTAAAACTGAGCTGTGCAAAATCAGTACCGCAGCTCAGCGAGGACTTGAATATTCACAGAGCAATATGGCATCTTGCTTCTGGGCTCACTGTTGAAGTTATGCCAACTTCAAAGGCACGGGGATAAGGAGCTTCCTTCCATCAAAATACCTGTCTCCCACGGTCCCTCCATCCCCACCCAAATGTAGCAGGAACACTCACACTTTTCCACGTTCACACTGGCACCCCCTTACTACTTTGCTTAGAAACTGGCACGTGGTCACAACAGTCCACGGCTATAGAGAAGAGAAGCCTCAACTCTCCCCACTCTGGAGACTGACTCAGACCACTCTGAGGCACACGGAACAGTGACTTTGGGGAGAAACACGTCCTTCTCCCTCTGGTCCAGGTCCAGGGTAGGAAGCTGATTTAGGGGCCTAAATGGTTTTAGTGGCCCAGTTCCAGTGTTCTGGAGAATGGGAATCCTGTAAGCTAGTTGTAGGGAAGGCTAACACAACTAGAGAAGCAATCCCATAGCTCCTTTCCCACAGGCTTGAAGCACTAAGTCCCAACTTCTAGAACCGCTTCATAGACAAGACAATGTTGAACTGCCCACTCCAAGTAGGCATTTATCAAACTCCAGAGCAGCGGTTCTCAACCTGCATGTCATGACCACTTTGTGGGGGGGGCAGTGGTCACCTATCAGTTATCCTACATATCAGATATGTCCATTGTGGTTCACAACAGTAGCAAAATTACAGTTATGAAGTAGCAATGAAATAATTCTATGGTTGGGGGTCAGCACAGCATGAGGAACCATATGAAAGGATTGTAGCATTAGGAAGGTCGAGAGCCTACTCTAGAGATATATTTTATTATTGCTACTGTAGGAGGGGAGTTGCTGTTGACATCTGTATGGTATGGGTTAGGGGTTCTACTAAACTCTTCCCAATGTGCAGGTCAGACAGCCACCCCCTAAGATGATGCAGTTTCCACTGTCAATAAGGCCAAGACTGAGCATCCTTAGTCAGTCCGGAACAGGTAACAGGTGAGATATGCCTTTGCACTCTCCAGATGATGGCTCTGATGTCTAAATACTATGCAAAGACCAAGGTTTAATGAGTGGATTCCCTCACATATGTGGGCTGGACCTTAATGGATCCCATTAGTTCATGGGAAGAGATGCAGCACGGGGCAGACAATTCCCAGACGCTCAAGGCTGCTGATGCACCTGCTTTGTCGGGAAGGGAAATCAAGGGACCCTTGCATTCGTCATTCAGGAAAGCCTAGCACCTGTCTATATCAACATGTTCACAATGAGACAAGAAAAGAAAAAAAAAACAAAAAGAGATAAATTATTTATCAGCATAAATATTAAAGAAAATTGCAAAACACAGTCTGGTGTCACCCAGCTGTTGTTACGGAATCATCTTGTTATAGCTTCTGGCAAAAGACTGTTGTTCTTAATATCAGTGCAATGGAATTGTTGGTAGTGAACTGCAGAGGGTACATGTGTCTGCTTGCCATTGAGGGCACTCAGCAGCTTGCCAACTGGCTTGTCATACCCACGTGGAGAACTGTGCAAAGATACCCCACTAGGAAATAGGGAGAGATCATGAACTTCATTGGAACTCAAGATGCAATTTAAACGAACACATGGATGTGCTGCAGATAGATTCATATATCTCAGGAGAGTCCATTGCTACTTTTATGAACTAGTTAATGGATATATGTATATATTAAATATATTTATATATAAATACTATTTACACTATTATATACTACATATATATGCTATTTATACTATATATACTATTAAATACTAAGTTGTGTGGGTCAGTGAGAAGGCTTGGTTGATAAAGGTCCTTGCTACTAAACTGGACCATGTTGAATTTGACCCCTGGAGCCAGATGACAGGAGTGAACTGATTCCTGCAAGTTGTTCTCTGACCTCCACCTGAACCCTAAAGCATGCGTGCGCATACACACGTGCATACACACACATACATACACACATTGTGAAAAAGTAATTATTAAGTTTTGCAGATGTATGATTAAGTAAGCAATAGAAAATACAAAGATGAGAAGTTGTCAAAACCTAAAACTTTTGGGTAATTCTAGCATGTTTGATTGTTCTTGGCATTACTGATATCCATTGTATATGTATAGTGGAATTACTATTGTAGACGTATTGGTGTGGGACTGCCCATTTTTTTCCAATTGCACATTCAAGGACCTCATGTTGGCAGCCTGAAATCGGGCAGGGCATGGGTATGTAATAAGCATACACCCTACGCTTGTGCTGGCATACCACCACCACTACCAACGCCCACAGAGAAATCAGGTGCATGGTAATGGCATTCACCACGGGATTTTGTTTCACAACAAAATGCCCATTATTCCAAGTTTAGCAAACTCTTGTTAGAAGCTCCATAGGCTTCTAGGGAACCAAGAAGTTTAATGAATCTGTGTAATAATAATTAAACACTGTAAATAATTTATCTGCTGTAACTCCCTGACTGGTCCTTTATGCCTTTGTAGAAAAGTGATCCATGCTGACATCCTGAATAAGACTGGCAAAAGAAGTGTACGGAGGAGTGGTGGAGGGAAGCAGGTTTGCTCAATAATGGATGAAGCCCCATGCTGGGAAGAGGGACCCTCAGAAAAGAGGCACTGTGGCAATCTGTCTTTCATCTGGAGCTGGCCTCAGGGCGGAGGTGCTGCCCTGAATCCGTGGCACAATTGCTGGCTTGTGAGCAGATGTCCTGCATGCAGAGAGCAGCACTCTTGAGACGCGGAGCTAAACAGACCCACGCTGCGAGACAGGATCCCCTCGCTGCTACGGAAAGATCACAGTATATATTAATCTAGCAGGCTGCTGAATAACATTTTGAAGGAGGGATTATGAAGTTGAGAAATCCCACGGGGGGGGGCCAAATGACTTTCCCACCAAAATGGGAGGGAGAAAGGCATCTGGTTGCTGTAGAATCTGTATGTGTGTTTTGGAGTGTGCAGGCTACCCGGCAGATTCTGTACCCAAGAACAAACCAGAAACACAGTTTATCAAGGAGTCGCGTGATCCCCAGCTGAGAGAGCTAAAATTTCACATCCATTACCAAAATGATGCTTTTTTAACTACTGTGTACTTGTATTAAAAGTGCATGTGGCTGGAAGAAGTCATGTTTGTGGGGTCCAGGGTCAAAGACAAATTGTATTTTTGACTTAATTTTGCAAAGAACTTAAAGTTACTTTAAAAAAAGTTTGTAGGACAATGTAAAGCACTTGCCACTCAGGCTGGACGACCTGAGTTCAATCCCCAGAACTCATGATGGAAGGGGAAAACAGACTTCCAAATGGGTGTCATAGTATGTGCATGACTGCACGCACATACACACACACATGCAAGAGTAAAGTATTTTAAAACAGTCTATCAATTAAGAAGAAAAAAAGAACACATTGTCTTCAACCCCTTGTACCAAGATGACTGGTCCCCCTGCTGTCTAGGAAGGTGTAAGGAAGGGCTGGACACTCGTCCAGGGTATTCAGTGACATGCTTGGTGACGAGCAAGCCTCCTGAACTGTTGCTCCTCAACTGCTCTGCGTTTGTGGACCTCACTGGAGGGCGGAGCAAAACAGGAGTGCCTTATTCTGTTTATAAGCCTAAGCCATGTGGCAGGAGACACCACTGAAAGCCAGTGTTGCCATAATGGAGCGGCTAGAGCCATGCACACAGTGCTGCCATGATGGCGTTGCTAGAGAATTGGAGTGGAGGGCATTATTCCTTCCCTTCACTCCCAAGACCGCTGGTTTCAGAATGGTTCATTCAGAAACAATTGCTTCCTCCTGAAGACAGATCTTGGTCATTCCTTACAGTTCATTTCCAACAGGAGACCAATGCAAAGGGGGAAGCCTGCCTAAGGAGCCCAGCTTGCATCCGCTCATTGTCTCCATGCAAATGCCATTGTTTCCCAGCCTGACTATTATTAAATTGTAATGCAAACCCGACTTCTGCTTAAGCACCCGTGATGATTAGACTACAAGTCAATTGTGGGTAACACGCAGATATAAATGCGGCTAATAAGTTTTACTGTAATGATTAATCAATTTATGAATACATTATTTAAGCTAATAGCTCAGGTAGGGTATCTTAAACAAGTTACAGAGCACATCGACCAATTCAAACTCCAGCTGCCAGATCAATAGCAAACTGTAAGTAAACTCTGGGGAATAAGCACACTTGCAAAAAAAATAATAAATGCAAACAAAAGAATCTTAGGTGAAGAAAACCTACAATAGTTTCAATTTGAAGATAAACATATACTACTTCAACATATACCAAAGTTGAAAGGAAATGGCTAAAAAAAAATCACTGCAAATATGGGTGCTTTCCATCCCCTGTTGTGATAAATAAAAGCTGCTCACATGATTGCACACGCTGGTGCAGACCAGGGCCCACACAGGCACTACGCATTAAAGGTGGTGTTGATACCTTAAAGTAATGAGGCCTTGGGCTCACCTCACTGTCTGTTTATCTGTAACTGTCCCTTTTAATAATAACAACAATGATAATAATAATAATAAAGTATGTTTCAAAAGTAAGACTACCAAATTTGCTGAATGGGGCCCATCTTCCAGTCCACACAGGGGACACCTGTTCTCTTACAGCCAGGCATCTCCCCTGCTGCCAAGAACAGAGGGTTTTGTGCATTGTAGCACTGTCCCATTCCTTTTTTTTAAATTAGGGCTAATTAATGTGAGTTTAATAAATAAACCAAAAGGGCCTTGATTTCCAAAGGTGGGCCATTTTATCACAGCTTCAAGCGATGGTGCATTTTAAAAAATTAATTAGTATCTTGTGAGATTGGCCACACGTTATTGAGTAAGTAACAGCGCCTAAGTGAAACAGATGAAATATTGGTAAGCGATGCAGCCACAGTGTAAGTATGTGCAGAGGGTCAGAGGTTAATCCCTATTGATTTTCCAAGTCTGCGTACAGCACCGCTGGGAAAGGCGGGGTCAGTTGGCAATCAGCTAGCACAAATACATTATAAATCTTACTGTCCGCCTCCACTGATGGCTGTCCTTTACTTCCTTTACTAAAGACCATTAAAAAACTACCAGAAAGGGGGAAAATTCTACTCAGTTGAAGCAGAAAGGAAAATCTTGAAGAAGTCCCTTACACTGGACAAAACTTTGGGGTGAACACTGCTGAACATAGAGGCCCTTCTCCAGGAAGTTGGCTTCCCTCATGGAAGGCAGGACTCACAACACGTTCCTCAGGGTACAACCATTTCGAAGAGTCAACCCAGAGTATTGCTCCCATGACCTTCAATACCAAACTTGAAGGGATTCTAAAATGCCTTTCATGTTTGAGGGTGTGCAAAGACGGGGGGGAACAGAATCCTTTCATTGAGGTTGTAAAGACACCTCCAAGTTGGTTTTGCACAATACAGCTCAACCTTCAAGCAACTAAATAGGGAACTGAATGGAGCCCTTCCCATACAGGGAGGCACTTCGGAGTGTATTTTATAAAGTGACCCCCATATGCACAAGTTCTACCCCCTGCAAACTTAGAATCCCCTCCTCAAACACTTCTGGAAATAACTATGGCCACATGTCTAGTTTCCGTGATTTTCCTTCTTTACCGAAACCACACCAGATGGATCTCCTGTGTACCTGGTGCTCTTGCTAGATACAGGAAACAGATGGGTCCTTCCCAAGAAAAATGAGACCCACATCCCGCGTTCTACCGTTGACTCACACAACACAGTCCTGGGAAGATTCCTGGTGCTGTCAAGCTCTCTGCTGTTTACCAACTGTGTGATATCCGGCTGATCATCGAACCTCTCTGAGCCTCACTTTCTTCACGATTATTAGCAACTTTAAAAGCACTCAGTGCAGGAATAAATACACAACAAGTTCTGGTTAATTAAAAGCTATTTGACACCAAGAAAGAACATATGAGATCTTCTTCAACCTCTGCCTTGCAGGTGGAGTTATGACATTATGGATTACACAGAGGAAGAACACTGTTCTCCCATTCCACATGGTCAGCTGTAGTCTGCCCATCATCTTTTGCCCACCCCTGAGAAGTAGTATGCTGAAGGACATGTTTACAAATTATTCTGTAAAAACATTTTTTTTAAATGCCCTTGGGAAGTGGAAGAAAGCAAAACACGTCAGAAATGCAGATGATGCTTGGCTTGGCATGAACCCTGGAGAAGAGAGACAGAGAACTCTTTGGATGAGGTGGGGGTCCTTTCCTACATGGAGACTGCAGGATTTTACTTTAAAGGCTCAAGCCCTAAAAAAGTACACAGGAAAAACTCACAGGTAGGTGTTATGTCTGCATACAAATACAACGTTCTTAGCATCTCCATGGTGTACACACACACACACACCCTCTGCTCTAAGCAGAAGACATGACATTCTTGAAAAAAAAATTACAACAAGTACCCAGGCGGCGATGGCACACGCCTTTAATCCCAGCACTGGGGAGGCAGAGGCAGGCAAGTCTCTGTGAGTTCGAGGCCAGCCTGGTCTACAAGAGCTAGGTCCAGGACAGACACCAAAGCTACAGAGAAACCCTGTCTCGAAACAAACAAACAAACAAACAAACAAAAAGTTACAACAAGCATGGCCAGATGTTGGGGAAACTCTTATCTTTCCTATCTTTGCCTTTCTTAGAATTCCATCAGCTAGTTCCAGTACACTCCAGGGTTATATTAGGATGCATGGAGGGGGGGGCTTTTAAGAGCTTTAAATTGAGAGGTGGAGACTGGGGACACCTGTCCTGAGCTAATGACAAACAAACGCACACCCAGCAAAGTCTCTGCCAAAATCAATTCTTTCTGGCCATATTTTATGCCATAACTCTTTGTTCCTTACAGAAACTTGCCTTTGATGGTCTCTAGTTCTCCAGTTCAGGGAAGAGCTTCTAGCAGCGGAGAGTAGGAAGGGCAGGAACACAAGCCATCCTGCAAAGGCCACCCCCTCTGTCTACAATCCTGGAGGCTCCAGGCTCAGTTCAGGGCATAAAGGGCTCTAGATATCTACTTATTTATTTACAAACTATGAGCATAGATCATTCTGTTGGCTTCTATATTCAGGCATGGTCTAGAGTCACAGTGAAGGCCATCTTTAAAAAAAAACAGGGTATACAATTTTTTACATTTCATTGCTAGGCAGCAGGTGTGTGTGTGTGTGTGTATGTCTAAGATCAAATAAATTTGTATTGTCTTTACCTTTTACCAGCTGAAAGGCCCAAGCGAGGAGTAGCTGAATGAGTGAGCGAACCTGCCCTTTTCTTACAGCTTGCTTGTATTGAGGACCTCATGCGCTTGTCTTTGTGACAAAATCTTTTTAAAGTCTCTCTTCAGTGTATGCGGAGGTTTTACTTGAAACTAGATAATCTAATATCTTAACCCATTCTCTCTCTCTCTCTCTCACACACACACACACACAGAATCTCTCTCTCTCTCTCAGAGAGAGAAAGAAAGAGAGAGAGAGAACTACAGGTGTTAAAAAAATATCTAGACCATGGAGAGTAGAGAAGAATGGAGGTTCTACCATGGACCCTTTGCCTGACCCATCATCTCCAATATGCATGTGACTGCTCACATTCTACAGATGGACACTCTGAGTGGCTCAGCCTTCCCTGCAACAATGCCCACACACGTTTCAGGAGGCAACAAAACCAAAGTCTGTCTACAGCACGGATTTGATGTGTTTTATCTCAGCAGTATCTCAAAGTAGGATCTGTCTTGAAACTTTCATGGCACGAAGAGACATCACTCTAAAACCCCCATCTTCACAGCACTCAGTATTATGATATCCACATGCAATATTCAGTTATAAAGTAGAAAGTACAAAGAAACTACAGTTAGAGGTTAGCAAATAGACTTCAAGATTAAAATGAAAGACTTCACTAAATCCAATCCTCTCAGGCTGAGAGAGGTCTTTATTTTTTCTGTCTGCTAAAATTACCGACAAAAGACTGTCTTCTCCACACATAATGAGATCCCTGAAGGCACCGGCTGACCCAAATTCATATCTATATAGATTTACTGACTGAAGTGGTGCTTGATTCCAGGAGGTACTCAATGTGTATTGAATGGATGGTGAGGTCAATGGGAGGGGACAGAGATGGAAGGGTTTTAGAATCCAGGATAGATGGATGGATACGTGGCTGGAGAGAGTGGGAAGGGTAGATGGTGGGGTTGGCGCGTAGATGGATTGCTGAATGGGTAATGAATGGATGGATGGAAGGGAGAGAAAAGGAAGGATTCTGGAGTCATGGGTAGGTGGAAGGATAGGTGAACAGAGGCAGGAGAGAGCACATAATGGGTAGGTGAGTGGATAGATGGACGAACGGATGGATGTACAGACGGATGGACCTATGTAGTGCTAGAGCAATTGTCAGCCTAAGTAGAAGAGGGATATTTAAAACACTTTTGTTTTCTACTTCTTACTGTGTGTTTTTTTCTTTTCTTTTTTTTTTTGTGTGTGACACACACACACACACACACACACACACACACACACACACACACACAAACATCCCTGGCTGTCCTGGAACTTACTCTGTAGACCAGTCTGGCTTTGAACTCACAGAGCTAAACCTACCTCTGCCTCCCACATATTGGGATTAAAGGTGTGCACCACATATTGGGATTAAAGGTGTGCCTGGCCCCTTTGCCTTTTGTGGCTATACTGTGAAGCTATACTGATATTTGAAGAAGGCTGGATATCCGAGTCTATGATTCCCATGGCCATGAGCATCTGCCCCATTGGTGATAACAACCTAGGACTCCTATGGAACTTCAAAATGAAAGGAGAAAGAGGCCCAAGGTTAAAACGTCATGATAAAATTTCAAAAATTGTAAATAAGTTCATGGAAATTGCAAATTCAGCTAACCCCAGGAGGGTTATACATGAGCAGGGGAAAGGGAAGTAGTGTTGAAAGGAAGGAAGGAAAGAAAGAAAGATTTCTTTCTTTCTTTCTTTCTTTCTTTCTAAGAAAGAAAGACTAACCCAAACCCTTTACACCCAGAGCCAGCTGTCTCCTTTGAACTGCTAGATTGCTGAGCACACGCCCTATGCATATTCATAGGCGCTGCAGGAAATTAAACACCTTTGGAACCAGCACTAAAACTCCCCCGCCAGCCAATGCAGTGAACCAATAACTCAACAGCCCTCTCGTGGCCTGGAAGAATAAATGCATCTTCTGCAGGTGGGATGGCTCTCTTTGGGGTGGGGGTGGGACCTAGAGGGTGGGCATGGAGCCTTGGAAGAGGAGGGAGCAGCTGCCCAACCATTTTTACAAATGTGAGATGAGCCCCCCCTTTCAGTGTGGAGCGAGGGAAATATGTCACTGTTGTCGCTTTTCTCTTCCTGAGTCTTGAGGAGGAACCCCCAATGTGGTTCATACCTAACCTGCTTAACGTAAAAACAGATCAAACAAGCACAGCATTTCCATTTAAAAACAACATTTACGGAGATTTTACGTTGTCAGAGAAGATGGATATACTGTGTTTGTTTTCTACATTAATGAGCTATAAAAAGAATGGAATAGGCCATAAATATAGTATTTTGTAATAGCCTTTACTAAAAACGCTACTACTTGTGTTTATCATTTATATCCTTGTATACAACCTCAGAATTGATTACACTTTAAACTGTACATAACTTGCTGTGTTTTTCATTTCAAGCTATACCACAAACATTTTTATAACTCGGTTAATATATTCCATATTTTGTGTTCCTATTGATTATGAATATTTCTTTAGGGAATTTTATTGCTTTTAAAATAACAAATGTTAGGTATTAAAAAAAATAGAAAAACCTATTGCAGGCTTTCTATTCTTCCTTCCCCTGGTAATTCTAACACACACATTTTAGCACAAGCATAGCCGGGTATCTCTCCCTATCGTTCATGCTCCCTTACTCTGACATGAAAAACCCCTTCATCGAGGGCACAGCAGAAGAATCAGATTTTCCCAAGGAAACCTTCCATTGAACAGGTTTGAACTGAATTCATAATCCTTTCCTTCTGCAATTAAAAAATTAAAGTACCAAAAGATCAAAAGATTAGTACCCATAACATGATGGGCTTACATCAAGTACATATTATCTTTCCTAATTGCCATTTCACTTTATAGGCTAAAATATGATTTATATCTGTGATAAGATTTCACTATTAATTATCAAATTGAAAAAATAAAATCTCGCATTATAAATTCTCTGCTGGAAATGAGTTTTATTATTTTTTTCCATAATCCCATCACACAGGCTGTAAGTGCACTGCGGCATGAACACTTTAATTTTTCCAGTTAGTTTTAAGCAAGCCCAGAGGTGAGGTTTAATAAGGATCAATGGCACTTTATCTGGGACAGGGCCTCTTCACAGCATGCAAATTACACAGTAACACTTAAAAAAAGAAATAGATTTAATTAAAAAAAAAGTAGAACCACAGGCTCTGGAAATTCAATTAAAGGATTTATGCAAAGGTTTGCGAGGTTTTTATATGCAGTTACTGCTTACATAATGAGCTTTTCATATTAAAAATCAATAGGTAATCTAGACTAGAAGATCATCCCCTTAAATACATTTTTGAAATCAATTTGAAAAATAGTCCATCAACTGCTGTGACTCCTCTAGCTGCTTCGATTACACTAAAAGCAATATTTAGATTGTAAGACGTGCTAGGGAATATCTATGTGGGATATGGCTTTCAAGGGCTCTTAGACGTTTGAGTGCCTAAGATGATCACCTAGTAACTCAAGACTGTGTTAAATGCATAAATGATTTATTTAATTATGAGCAGGAGCCCACAGGTACAACTCAACTGCATTCTTAATGGTTAAATGTAAGTGGGGGGGAAGCAACTGAGGAAGGAGAAGGAGGAAGGTGTGGGCAGAGGAGGAGAGGAAGAAGGAAGGAATGAATGGGGCTGAGAAGGAAGGAAGGGAAAGGGTAGGGAAGGAGGGATAAAGGAGGAAAGGGGGAAGGAAGGGTAGAGAGGGTGTGGAAGGGAGGGAGGGAGCACGGACTTTTTCTAAATTAGTCTTTGCTATCTCAATTGCCTATTGTGCGCTGGCTACTTAGCCCTTGGAGATATGCATTTCACTTTAAAACTCATTTAGGTCTTCAACTGAGGAAGCAATTAGCTAGCTTATAATTTAAGCGGACTTTCCATCCTCCGTGATAATGGGAGACAGGTCTTGAAATAAAAGACAAAAACCATTTCTCCAGTCACATCTAGCAAATCTGCACCACCTGTCTTAGAGCCAAACTTTCCCTGGACTTGGGAAGACTGAGAACACTCATTACACCTACAGGTGCATTCCTGGCAAACCAGGACACAAGCGTCTGCACAGAGGACAGTTCCGGGGAGGCAGAAGAAGAAAGGCAGAAACACCCCCCATCCTCTGCACCATTACATCATAAGAAATATGTGGCCCGTTCCTCAACACCTTCCCAGGGCTCCAGTTATCTTCAGCCTAAGTTAGTCTCTTTCAAACAGGCCTAAATCGTCCAAGGACTTAGAGCCAAACAACACTGTAATCTTTCCTGCAGATATGTATAAACTGCATCTATCCACCTCCTACCAGATCCTGTCTCAGCAACAGTGGCACTTGCCTGGTTAAGACAGAAGGCAAGACAGCACAGGGACATATGTCCCGGGCTCTCAGTTCATAGGGCGAGAAAACTGGGGACAAAACAGCAGCAGCTTCAAACATCAGAGATACGGGCGGGGCCTACGCTGTGGTTTCTGGACATATCTCATTAGTGAGCTGGCTCTTCCTCTCACAATGTGCTCACACATTGAGGTTTTAAGGACCAATTAACTAGCATTAGCTTTACCCAGCATTTACATATACCACATGAGCTTCTGTAGTTACCATGGTGGTTATAGCAATTAACTCACAAGAGCAAGGATGCTTAGAAGCCTATAGCTACTTCTGCATATGTATTTTAAGCATTTTTCACTTCTAAGAAAAAAGTAATGTGAGAGCCTGGGCATTATAATGCAATACTTACTGACAGCAGCGTCACGATCCTAAAAGAAGCCAGGAACAAGCGGGGTGTGTGTGTGTGGGGGGGGATTGGTAGTAGATGAATCTAATTATAGGCAGAGTACAGAAACAGGAAGAATAGAGGCTGCAGGAGCTCGGGAGGAAATGGGCTGCAGACTGCCAGGTGACCCATACCAGGGTAATAAGGGAATTCTAAAATTGAGTCTGGTGGTGACCGCCCAGCTGTGAATACACAAAAGCCACTGACATGTATGTTCTAAAGGGTCAGACCGAATGGTATGTGCATCATATGTCAATAAAATGGTCACAAAACAAGGTGCAGCTCATGGACGGTAGTGTGAGCCTGTGGAAGTTTTAAGGAATATGGCGAAATAGTGCAGGTGTAGAAAAGGAGGAACCATGGTGAGGAAGGAATCTTTCTTTTCCAGAGAAACCATCCTTTAAGAGAACGTACATTTCCTTCTCTACAAAATGTCTTGTCTTGCGACCACTGTCAAGGATTCACTGGAGTAGGTGTACAAACAGACAGCACTGGCTTTCTAAAGGAAGGCGCTCATACGAAGTCGGCGGAGCCCCCAGACGGCATGAGAGGAGAACTTTTCCGTCCTGGGAGTGCGATCAAAATGTCAAATAGGAAATTGTTTTGTAACCATGTTGAGAGGAGTTGGTAATGGAAGTTTGAACAATGTTAACACTTAAAATTTCAGCAGAACCATTTCAATCCATAAATGTATAAAAGTCATTTTACGGTGTGCTTAACAGTCGGGACCAAGGGCTGTTATAAAAGAAGATGCCCTCAATGTCACTTCATTTTCTTTTATTCTTATTATCACATTTAAATCTCAGTAAAAGTGGTCTTGATAGGTAACTTTATTACACATCTCAAGATTATTCATTCTGCAGAGAACTTCCCCAAGGAATTAACAGATAAAAAGAGAGCACTCTCCCCTGTCACCCCTACATTAATACTGTGACTGCAGAGTTAGGGATAGACCCACACCCCATCCCACCCTATCTCCACAATCTTAAAGGTCACTCTTCTCGGCCTACTGAAGGCCACTCGTTGCTAACAATGTAATGCTCACTTTGCCAAGGCCTGGGAATAAAGAGGAGGGCAAACAGTTAAAGTCAAGGTGAGAATCTGCTAAAAAGAATTACAAAGAATGAAATAAAAATAAATTAAAATAAAATAAAAGTGCAACAAGTTCCCTGACCACTAAACACATGCTGTGGCATGCACTTGTGTGTGTGCGCGCGCATGCACACACAAACATACAAATACAAATACACACATAAGTGTAAAGCAATTCCTTTGTATTGGGCATGGTGGTGCACACCTTTAATTATAGCACTGAGAAGGCAGAATCTGATGGACATCTGTGAGTTCAAGTCCAGCTTACATAGCAAGTGCCAGACCAGTCACAGAGAGAACCTGTCAGAAAGAAAGGAAGAAAGGGAGGGAGGGAAGGAAAATTGGGGTTCTATTTGTTTTGTTTTAATGGCCAAGAGATTGCAATCAAGACTATGGCAAACATTCCCACTTTCCCACAGTTCGCTGGAGGAGAAGGGGCCTGAAAGGTACCTGAATGCCCTCTGTTTACAGGTGAGTAGGTCACCTTTGTCTGAAAGGGTCTTAGGTTTATTTCTGTCACTTCCATGCTACAGCAACACAAGGACAGATAAGGCTCTGCTTCAATATAACTTATTTTATTTTCTTGGGGTGCTGGACACCAAACCCTGGGCCTTGCACATGCTAGGCAAACAATCTCTCTACTGCTGTGCTACATTCCTGTACCACAATAAAACTTGATCAGAGATACTCAGATGTGAATCTCATGTATTTTTCATATATTATGAATTACTGGTTTCCTTTTAAGATATTTTGAACCATTTTTAAATGTAAGAAGAGTTCTTGGTTTTCAAGTTGCACAGAAAGGGGTAATGGGCAAGAGTTGGCCTAGGAGGTAGGTAGACCAGTAGTTCCTTTCAGTCCTGGGTTTATGGGGACGATGCCTTCTCTGAGAAAGAAATGGCACCATCTTCTTCAAATATATAAGCTTACTGGATGCTGCCTAGGTTTTATGCTTGCAGTAGAACAGTAAGATCAGCTTGTTTCTCTGGACAGAAGTTACTCTATACTTTCTAAATGTCTTCTTTGGAATCAGTTATCAAGGTCCTGCAGTTTTCTCTTTACAACTAAGTAGAGGCTTCTAGAATTGGTAACTCTGACACAGACAATACCAAAGACACACGGCTTTGTTTTCCCTCTGGCCCCGGTCATAATCCCATCATCAACGCAGTGAGTAATGTGAATGCAAAACACAGTCAAGACCACGTGTGGCTGGGGTCTGAATCTGAAATACATACAGAGTGAATATTTACCGTGTTAACTTTTCCGTCTTTCCATCAACTCTCTGACCTCTGTCAACAAGGCTGCTAGGAAGAGCCATGGAACAATTAGCCTACAATCTCTAACTGGAATGGCTTTACTGAATAAACTGAAAAGTCTGAATTATATCACATTTCTGCATTAGGTGCTGCAGTGCAATGGCTCAGTGGGCAAAACCCTTGACATGGAGATGTGAGGGCCTGAGTTTGATCCCTAGAACTGAAAGAAAGAAAGAAAGAAAGAAAGAAAGAAAGAAAGAAAGAAAGAAA
>LOEQ01004328.1:251760-265326 GCA_001685075.1 Bramus lutescens | reverse complement strand
AAGCAAGCGTTTTGGTGGTATGAATCTGTAATCTTAGCACTCCTACTGGGAAATGGGAAGCAGAGACAGGAGAACCACCCAAGATCTTACAGGCCAGCCTGGAGTGCACAGCAAAACAAGACAGACCCTACCACAAGGTGGAGGGAGAGAACTAATGCCTGAAAATTGTTCTCTGACCTCCATGAGTGCACTATAGCACGTGTACTGTGATGGCACATATGCACATGTACATATACACATCCCCATCCACACCCCACATATATACACATATATATCATCAAAATAATTTTTTTAAAAGTGAAATATATTTATAATATTGGATGTATGTATGTGTAGAGTCAAAAGCTGAAACAGGTTATCCAGAATAGTTTTAATGAATGAAAAAAATGATTGATTCATTTAAAATATTTAAAACTTTCTTTCATGTATTTATATATCTGCATTTTGAAGATATTTATAGTATTCCTTCACATGGAAATACTTATTATGATCATCAGTGTTATTATAATGCTGCTGCTGAAGATGTGGGTGATGATTGAGAGTGATAGAATTTCCAGATTCATTCAGACCAAGGGATGCTCAGGGACTATTTATTTTTTTATCATTTGACCAACGTGGCCCATAAAAGATTTTTAAATACCACTAGGCAATTACTATAATATCAATGTGCCTTGGTACAAAGTCACAGAGGAAAGCAGAGCAAGGGTAGCAGGAAAGGCAAGCACTTCAGGTAGCACTTCATGTTTCATGCATGATCAACAGTTCTGAGATCACCGCAACCCAAATCCACCAGAAGGAAAATGTGTTGGGGAACAGGACACAAATATGGATGAAGCACTTTGCATGTTACAGCTGCACTGCAGAAACACTGCACTGGATCACTTGCTGAAACAAAACTTCATTATTCTTTGCAAATGCTGGACTAGAAAAATGAGGTGAGGGATGATGGTTGCATTCCCAGAGTACCCTCAGCCCCAGGGCACCTATACTGCATGTGGCACTGATATGATTATTAATGGTTCATGAACTGGCAGGAGGGGAAGGGCAGATCTTGGCTAAAGAAACATGATTGGCCGTGATGTAGATGCTGAGAATGGTCAGTACCTCTACAACATGAAGGCTAATCTTTTATTCCCTTGACTTCTGCCTCTTTTGGGCAAAGTCATGGAAATAAGAAAAATGGTAGCAGCTGGAGACTAAATCTATTTTCCCAGAATTGGAAGGAAGTGAGAGCAAAATTACCAGTCACATCTTTCCAATCCTCCAGGAAAGCCAAAAAAAAAAAGAGAAACAAACAAACAAACAAACAAAAAAACAAAACGAAACACAACAACAATTGACAGAGAAGTTCTTACAGATCCCAGCAAGGTTTTGTTGCCCAGATCTTTCTACATGGCCATCCTATTTTGCTGGGAACTCTATGAAGTATCATATTTTCCAGCTATGCTAGCAGAAACTAGGAAAGATCGCTTAGCACACTGGACAGTAAGCAGAGCTGACAATGCTGAAGTCATGGTGGGCAGGGAATCTGGTGCATTATTTAGGGCTGTTTTACAGTCAAATGTATGAATAACTGGGGGGGGGGAAGGAAAATTGAGAGTCCAGATTGCAAACACACAATAGTCCATCAGCCAGTGAGAGCTGCTGTGCCCACTTCTTCCCGGGTCCATGGCTAAACCATATTTCTTCTGGCCTCCTAAGACAGAAAGGAATGCACCACTCCTACATTTCTTTCTTCCTCCAAATCATCCCCCTCCCCCATGACTCTACATATTCTTGCTTCTTGTACTAAACTCATACAGGTAAGCAGGACAGCTGTAGCAGCAATGAGTTGAAGAAAGCAGAGCAACAAGATGGAAGGAGCCTGGGTTCCCATGTCACCATTGGAAGAGAGCTGCTTGGTAATCCAAAACTTTGACCCTTCTAGAAGCAATAATAGATTCTGAAATTATGTAAATCTCTGTGCATGTGTGAGCTTGTGTAACAGTCATTACTAACATTGCCTTTATTAATACACCAATCTAAAACATGGACACTGCAGAGCTCCTGAGAATATCATCCACCTACCATTGTCTCTTATTCTGGGTTATGCACATTAGTTTGTTTGTGTCAAACAAACACTGAAAGGAGCATCTCTAGGGGTCACCCAGAATCACCTCACCTGATGTGTGGTTTATTATTGCTAGTCTTTCTCTGTCCTGCCTGCTGGCTCCCACATAGTCACACAGAGACTTCTTATTAATCAGGAAAGTGCAACCAATAGCTTAGGCTTGTTTCTGACTAGCTCTTAGAACCTAAACTAACCCATTTTTATTAATTTACTTCCTGCCTCACGGCTTTATTATCCTTACTTTGTACTGATTTCCTGTTTCTTCTGTGTCTGGCTAGCGACTCTGCCTTCTTCTTCCCAGTGTCTTCTCTGTCCCCCCCCCAAATCCTGCCTAGCTATTGGCCATTTTTTAGCTTTATATTAAACCAATCAGAGTGACATATTTTCATGGTATACAAAAAGATTATTTTATTCAACAATAGTTCACACATTTGCAAGAACAGTTGTCTTATGGAAAACATAACCATGCCCGAACTGCCACAATATAAAGTAAATCCATGAACTCTTCCTCACTGAGAGGAAGGCATGTCTTGGCAGCCTGTTAGGTTTTTAAGATTCAGTTTTCCAGATCTCTTTACTGAACCTCATACATGAAAAGGCCTTCTGCACACCCCACGACAGCTTCCCGGGGAAGTTAGCTTCATGCTGAATGGGTGATTTATGGTGTGCCATCACATTGCATTGTAGAGCCTGCCATCTCAATTGAAAACCTGGTCTCTTTTCTGCTCACTTTCTCTCTGCCTTCAGCCCCTCTCCAAGAGCTATTGTCAGCTAACAATTTAATAGCTTAAAAACTTAGTTTTTATAAATTAAATTACCCAGACCTGTATTTTCCTTGTTTGCCTCCTCTGAAATGTGAAACAAGCTGTGAGAAGGAAATGTCTTTATGGTAGCAGCCCTTAATATTTTACAGGCAGAGGCATATATATCCCTGAGGGTTTACATGATGCAGTGACCGTGACTCCATGCCACTTAGCACGCGCGGCATTCACATCTGCCTCCCATATCTAGGACTAACTGGCATTTGAGCATTCCCAACAGAGTGAGGCCAGCAGGACTGCACGAGTGTGAGAGCAAAGCCAATCCCCACTGCTCCATCAACAGACGCCATCAGCACAGAGAAGCCCATTAGGACCATGAGAAGACAAGACGTGGTGGCAGGGAGCTTCATCCTGAACATCCTTGGGAGGTGACAAGAGAAGTCTTAGTGACCTCTGGAGGAAAATCCAGAGCAGATCTGTCACAGTATAGAGTCAGAACATGGATTATTGCTGCACTCTTTCTTCTTATTGGATGAAACCTCCACGCTTGGAGTAAATGGCATCACCATCACTTGGTAGATGAGGAACTGAGGCTCAGACTGGCTCAGCAATGTATGCTAGGCAGATGATGAGCTAGCATACAGCAAACACCATTTCTACTTACAGCTGCTTTATTTTAAATTTTATTGCTATTTTTTCTACTTACCACAGTGCTCTTTCTTACTTAGAAACTAGGATGGTTTCCCTCTCCTTCCCCCTGCTCAATCCTGTTATCATCTCCTGTGCTTCTCTCTCTCTCTCGAGAGAGAGAGAGAGAGAGAGAGAGAGAGAGAGAGAGTGGAGGTAAGTGTCTCACTATGCCACTTAAGATGTTCTCCAACTTGCATGAGCAAGCAATCCTCCGGCCCCACCCTCTGGGGAGCTGAGACTGTAGGTGCACAGCACTTCATTCAGCTTCAACGCGTCTTCGGAGAAGGCTGACCATTTGCCTTGAGCTGGTCTTGTGAAGAACTGCCTTACACTGGCTGTGTGGAGCAAAAAGACAGATCTCAAAACCCTGTTGACCTGTGCTTCCTCTGCAATGTCACTGTTTCAGTCATGTGAGGGGAGAGGGAGAATGGGGTGCCAGCGTGATCAGCTAGTGGGCGCTCTGAAGGACGGTTTAGGTTTGGGGTCTGGTGTTTGTGCACCTATGGAGCTTTAAAAAAAGGGAGGCAGCATGGAACTGTGTTTCTGCACTAAAGGATCAGAATGGCTCTCTGGAAAATAGAAGCTAAGCAGTAAAGAGGTAGAAAACCTCAGACAAGGGCAAGATGGCTCAGAGAGTAAGGGCACATGAGTTTGTCCTTCCACATGATGGAAGGAAACAACTGAGCTCTGAGCCAGCCTCTCACCTCCAGACATGTGCTGTGGCACCTTCCCATTAAAGAAAGAAACAATACATGTAATAAAAAAATAATAAAGCCTCAGACAAATGAAGCCCTTCGGTACAAGGAGTCCCTAGGCACCTAGAGGCCAGGGACATTCCCCAGGCAGGGAGTGCAGGGCCTGAGCAAGGTGACCCTGCGTTGGTGCCTTGTGAAAGAGGTGGGAGGTTCTGTCCTTATTAAAGCACACAGGGGACACTCTCAGCTCGGAGCTCAGCACTCTGAACAAGTGTTAGAGACACAAGGAATGAAACAAAGCAAAAAAGGAAGAAAGAGGCCAGAGTGACTTGTGCCACGGAGTTCACATTCGTGTGCTATCCCAAAAGAGAGCTGCATCTAGAATATTCTATTCCTGCCATAGTTACAAAGAAGTATGGTCTTCTAAATTCCAGGGCCAGGGGCAGGAAGTACCAGCACTAGAAAATCTACCTTAAGCTTTTATAAGTACCAATTTCATTCCTTTCTTCCTGACAATTCTGAACAGAGGGGAACGGGCATTAATTAAGCAAGGCTTTATCTCCTTCTACCCTAATGAAAGCCAAGTTACGGTTATATTTTTCCAAAGATTTTTCTTTCATTTAATGAAGACATTATCCCCGAGTTTTCAAAGTCCTTTTACAAAAGAGCATTCAAGAGACATTAAAGTAAGTTTAAATGAAGAAGTCTTTTTGAAGTCAATAAACAATAAAAGAACAATGAAAAGAGACCCTTTGATCCTGTCTTAGTCCAAAGCCTTTAATTTCTGTTTTAATCTTACTAGATGAGTAAGATTCATGTTCAGATATCCCTCATCCCTGAAATACATGAAGCTTTAACTGCAAGCATTTCATAATTCTCTTAAGATATGCTTGCATGTGTGCATAAATGTAAGGCTTACAGCACAGCTAAGTATGTATATGTGCATGGCTGTATATGCATACATATCTGTGCATATGTGTATCCCACACATGTGCATAACTAATAGCTTATTAACATGGATACAAGTCATTCAGAATTTGTTCATCAGGCAAGGGAAAAGAAGCTTTAAAATTATTTCTAGTTTACATCTTTGAAAATTAAAAAAAAACAGAAAGAAAATAGAAAATGGAATCTTTGGCTTTGAAATTCACAGTAAGATCAAAGACTATAATGCACATAGATTTTTCAAGGTATACATTATTAATACCACAGGCAAACACATAACTAATCAATAGAGTGGTCAAGAGATGATAAGACAGGCATGCGGCTGTGTCTGCGCACAGCATCATGTGGGGTGGGCACCAGGATCCATCTCTGAGCTCTGCTTGTCTGGCATCGTCCTCTGTCCAGTCATTTCCTTGCCATGCTGTAACAGCTGGACTGTTTATCATGGATGGAAAGGGGGAAATGAGCAGTCTCGCATGCCCTCTGTGTCAAAACATTGCTCTTTCACTGGCTACCCAGCGAAATTCACAAAACTTAAAAATAACCATTTTACATGTGATTTTGTGGCATTTAGGATGTTCATGGAGGTGTATAACCAGCATTTGTACCCGATTCCAAATGTCCCTGTCACCCTGTGAGAAGACCTCAAACCCATTAGTAGCCTTGCTTTCGCACTCCCTTTTCCCACAGCCTCCGGAAACCTCCCAGATCTGCGTTGGCCTCTGTGGATTTGCCTGCTCTGGATATTCTGAATAAATGGGATCATATATGGTGTGTGACCTCTTGAGTCTGCCATGATGGCCTCTGCTAATCAAAAAACAAGAAAAGCCACTCCCATTTGATAGATTACTTCTTCTGACAGAAAAAATAAATCTATGAAACAGAATGTTCTTTCTTAAAAAAAACTGTGTGTGTTGCTCATACTGCTGATACCCTCTCATGAGAGACATTATTTATGAAGCAAATAACAAGAAGTTTGGTAATTCACTTTCTAAGGAGTGTGGGAATGCGGTTTCTATAAGCAAACAGGTTTTATAGACAGAAAATTAGGCTATAACCCAAGAAACATATTAGGTTAAGAGATTCTGAGTACACAGAAGTCATTTTTTGGGGGGGGATATTGAACTTAGGGGTCATAAAATGAATAGTTCTGTGTGTGTTTGTGTGTGTATGCAATATGTACACATGTGGGGGCTATGTATACTTATACACTTCCAGAGACCAAAGAAGCATGCTGCGTGTCCTGCTGTATCTCTCTTGCCTTACTCCTTTGAGAGAGGGTCTCTCACTGAACTTGGAGCTGAGCTGGCAGCCAGCAAGCCCAGAGATCCTCCTGCCTCCTCCTCCCTGCAGCTGCTGGAGTTACAGGCACATGTGCGGCCATACCTGGCTTTTATATAGGAGCTGAGCGTTTGAACTCAAGACTTCTTACTTGCAAAATATTCCTATCCACTGAGCCATTTTCCCTGCCCCACACACAGAAGGTTCTTTATCAAATGCTTTCTTGAAGCCACTGTGGAAAATCACCCTGCATGATCTGTAAGTCAGTAAGATTTCCAACCACTTTGAAAAATGACCAAGACATGGTACTATAACTACTTCTCCTCTTTCGGGTATTTATTGAGGAATCAACAGCATCACACAGCTAAAAGGAGGGTTGCGATGTCCGAGGAGAGTTACAATGTCTGCTTCTCAGACTGGATAGGGAACCCCCAGGAAGTGAGGCCTCCAAGCAAGAGGTTCACTTTGGTATAGATGGATAAAAAGAAAGTATAGAAAGATTTGACTGCAAACCCCGATTTGCTTGACATAGCCGCTAGACTTCAATTTGACCAGTTAGAAGATGGGGTTTCTTGAAGGGGTAGATGAAGACTAAATAAGATGCTAACACACAGGAAGCACCAAACACAGTACAGGCATTTGTCACCACTGTTCCTAGTCAGGATTTTGGGCGGGGTGCTTTGTGTGGGAAACAGGAAAGAGAATCACTGACTGGGCAGCTTGTAGGTAAAATATATCCATGTCTATTATTTCATTTTCTTCCTCGGGCATCCAGATATGGCTTATTCAACTCAAACTAATATAAGTGATGAATCAAGCCTCTCCTTTTGAAAAACCTCTGGATGTGCTTGTCTAATTCAGGGATGAGAGAGGCAACAAGGAGCCAGTACAAATTATGCCTTGTATCTGGTCAATAATGAGAGTTGCTCAGACTGTCTGGACCACACTGGAACCTTCTATGAAATTAAAGAACACGTATGCCATATCTCATGGAAACACCCCTGCCGCATCCACATGGGTTTGGACCACTTGCTTTTCAATGGTGGTCCTTCTCAGCCACATGGCATTTCATGAAGTGCCTCTCCAGAGCTGCTCCAGTTGCCCTCGTCACAGCTGGACCTTGTCTATGTACACACTGTGAGGACACTTCCGACACGGATTCTGGAGAACGCCGATACCAAGGTTCTCATCACTCTGTGCTGTGCATTCTACATTTTCTGTCCGGCACAGTGAGAGCAAATGCACTGACATGAGACTGAAGTGCAGCGGGGAGCAGCACTGACGTCAGGCAACACCCTCCCCTTAGCAAAGGCAGAGCCAGCGCAGCAGCAATGTCACAGAGCCTGGAAAGGGACAGGATCAAAGGACACTTACAAAGTCACAGTCTTCCCAGTGTGGTAGAGAGAGGTCACTACAGTGATGTCCTAGGAGTGGACAAGACCAACAGTGGGGTTGGGCAAGACCCTGGAAAGCAGCCCAGATGGCCGGGATGCCATCAGTGTGGCTCTCCCAGCGCCCGCTGACTCCTTTCTCAGAGCTAATCAAGGGGAACGGAACTAGTCCGGGGCGGCAGGGCGAGTTTACAACAACTGACAGTAACTATAACATACGCCAGTTTGTATTAAGATGTTATCGCACCTTTCCCGTTCTAATCACCAATTATGACTCTATTACTCCTTCTTGGCAGTTCATCTGCTCCTGCCTCCGCTAAGGGCGACTTGGAGACGGACCTCTGATCTCCCAGTTCCACTTCAGTGAGCGCTCAGCACGGCGGCTGTCATCTGCAGACACTGAAGAGGGGAGGCATTGCTTTGGCTCAGATAACTGTACCTGACCTTACAACAATTTACTAAGGAAATACCTGCCTAATAGCAGCGCGAGCACCGTTTCCTTTATGCTTGCCACCGCACCGCAAATTAGCGACAACAGGATAAATCTATGGCCGGCTCACTAGACACTTCATTAAATCACTGTTCTCCTGCCTTGTAGCACGCTAATAGAATCACAGCCCTCGTTAGTTACTGAATAAAAGATCAATCACAGACTTTGAAAGCTCTTGCTACCAGCTTCCAGAGGAAACAAGGAAGGGTTGGTTGGAGGGGGAGAGGAGGGAGCGAGAGAAGAGAGAGGGCGATATTTAGGATCATCGCTGAGATTCTGAATGGCCTCGCAACAAGCTGCTTCAATTACCTTTTCCACAACTGACTCCAAGCCCAATACTCAGAGGAACTTGTTAAGCCTGCTTCCAAGAGCAGAGCTCTAATATATGACTGCTAGACCCTGGTCAAAAGTTCATAATGTGCATATGTAAAAAGGTACTAAATTGCCTGAGGGCCAAAACCAGAGGAGTTTAATTGTAGCAAAATGCTGCAAATGGTCTGCTGAGGGTCCTTCTGTGGGGATACTGCTGGCTCCGGCTGATTGAAGTATGGAACATAAAAGCCTTACAACAATATTTCCTTAAATGCCGGGGAAGCTGCCAGCAGTTGGTACTGCATGAATGTTACGGAGCAAGAAAAACATTTTCCTCCCCTAAAATAAATAGAGTATTAAAAACTGCCCTGGCCCATAATTCCAAAGCTTGACGGAAAAAAAGGGAGGGCCCCTGCGATAATAAATAAGGTATAATTCACAGGGCATGTCCCATCCACTCCTAGGGTGTTTTTACATGGGCACATGGAACGAATTCAGAACGACCTGTGAAGAGGTTTTGCTCCGGGAATGGCTGAGATTTTTGAAAACAGCACTGTGCTGAAATAACCACTGCCCCTGGCTGCTTTGCCCATCTCTCTAGGTTACATGGACCTGCGTGGGCATTCTTGCAAGGGGACCTGTTTGGTTTGTCTTTATTTCTTCTTGCATTAAATGAGACTACCTACATACCACTGGCTTCTCTCGATTTGTTTCTTGTATGTAGTGGTCTCTAACTCTTCAATTTTACTTTTACTTTTCTCTCCTTGCTCTTTCTCTTTCTCTCTCTCCTCTCTCCCTCTCCCTACTTCTCTCCCATTCTCTCTCGCTCTCTCTCTCGGACACTCTTTCTGACATTATTAACTTGCTTTTCATTTGGATAAATGACCATGGTAGCATGGAAGTTTGACAGGGTCTCCTTGGAGGACCCAGGTCAGAAACAGGGCACTGGAGGAGCTAGGATTGGCATATAAACAAAGAATTAGAATTCTAATGTATAAGCATTTCTGAATTAAATTTGGCATTCATGGAGAGTGAAGGGTGTCATTTTACTTGGGTTTAAAAAAAGCATCGAACATGGAGTTCATTAGTTTTATGTATAGCTTCATCACCACCAATCTACCTGGAGAGCCACTAGTAGAGTACAAACCTGGAGATTAGTGTGGGTGACCACTGTGACATGACATCGGGAGTTAGTGATCAAACGCTCATGCCCCCGTTGCTGTCTGTAGACCGCACTTCTCAAGCCTTGGCCTCCAAAGAAAACAATTCCAAATTTCTCGTGAGAATCACGAGGTTCCTCTTGTTACACCACGATTTAAAGCCAAACTCAAAGCAGCCATCTTCTATTTATGGTCAGCAGAACTGGCTCAAGATGCACTCCATCTTGCTACAACACCAGATTGGTACGGAATATTTTTATTGCACCACACATTGGACAACTGGTTACAGGCGATATCCACTTCATTTTGCAAAAGCACAGACACAGCAGGTGATAGGGGACATCTGCCACAGGCCATACCTGCTTCTTCTCCTACAAATGGTGGGCATCCGAAGGAAGGACAGATCTGTGGCTGTTTCTGCCGTGTTCCCAGTCTGGGGAGGAGTGATCGATGCACTTGAAATACAAGTCTTTTGGGGGGTGGAGGAGAGAGAGTGAAATGAGTGCCCTGGAAAATGGGCTCTTACCTTAGGTTGAAAGAAACTAAGAAGCTGTTGGGATGGTCAGAAATGGTCTGATAACGACAGGTGAGATGGGACTCATTCTTGCGACACATCTCCTTACTTACTCCTGGCTGCAGAGGTTCCCAAATACCAGAGGTATAAGCCAGCTTCTTCAGCTGGAATATTATACTGCTGGCAAAGCTAGTTGCATGGCGCATGCAGCACCTAGAGTCAGACGGGAGGAGCCCTGGCCTACACGAGGAAGCTGTGCTAAGGCAGGCAGTGAGGAACAGCATCAAGGTACAGACATTTGAATCTGATGATCTACTCCATCATCTAGCAACTGCGTGGCCAAGGCAGGTCATTCAGGACCTTGATTTCCTGCCTTGTAAACTGGGCACAATAATTCAGAACCAAACTTCTGTGGAAAGCAAATGGAATGACTTGTGTAAAAACAATTCTTGGTCCATGGTCTCCAACTGAACAAATGTTTGTCCATCTCTTACAGCCCATGTACCTCTGAAAATGATGCTAAGGATACCGAGAACAGCACAGACCAAACCATTTTAAACCATGCTTGCAGATTTCAATTCAGTTTTATGGGAAGTCACTTGGACTTGATGAATCACTATACTCCAGGGATGTCCACGCTACCCAATATGGAAGGCCGATCTTAGCATCGGATGAATAAGATGGATATGTGTGACCATGCACATTAATATTCATGGTCACAAGCTGCTGACCCAGGACCCACTAAGAAGCATAGAGATTCCTTGTTTTTCTTTCCCTTCAGCCTTAATCAGTTCGTTCAAAACAACAGATCTCAAAAGCTACCACCAGAATTCACAGGGTGGTTCTTGCTTCCCAAAGTTACTGACTGTGGTGTATATTTCCAGTTCTTCTGTGTTGCAAATACTCCAACCTCAGCCCCACCTGCTGCATGAAAAATAATTTTAAAAAAGAACTCATTAAAAAAGAGTCATAATGAACATGCCAAGTGACAGCAGAGAACAAAGTCACACAGGTAAGGAGATTTCTGGGCAATGATGGATTGAGTTCTTAATTCTTGCTGAAAATGCTATACTTTAATATGTGTAAAAGGTTATGCTAGAATAGTCTATAGTAATAAGAATAATAATAACTGTCCCAGTTTTAAGACTATCAGCAAAATACCCCAGCACCCACAGACTGAGCTGAAGAGCAGATTTGCCTTTGTGGACACTAGGGAAGCAGCCTGCTGTGGGATAAGCTTCCCAAGAAGCACGCAGCCTGGCTTTATGACTAGCCTCACATCTGATTCCTCTAGTGTCCCTCTGTTTAACCCCTGGTCCATCACAAAAGGATGAAGTACTACATGCTGGCTTACCAGCAGAGCTGTTTAAGGCAATGATCACACTCAGTTCAAAGCAGAGGAGGCCAGGGTATCAAGTGAGGACTTTCCTGTAAAGAAAACTGGTTTTGATTTATAGAAAAAGACATGGCGAGGCACTTTTATTCTTTGCCTTTCATCTATTTCCTCAACTCTGCATGACAATAAAAGTATGGCTGCAGGGGTAAGAATATCGTATATGACTGAAATTTACCCATGAAGCTCTGAGCTCAACCATTCACCTCAAAGAGTGGCACAAAACATGAGCACCTTTAGTACTGATCCCTGTTAGTGCTGGAGATTCTGCCATAACCTTTACTGGGGGTCAGGAGAGACAGTTCAGCAGTTAAGAACATTTGCTGCTCTTCCAGAGAACCCATGCTCAGGTCCCAGTACCCACATGGTGGCTCACAATGGTCCATAAACTGTAGTTCCAGGGATACAAAGACCTCTTCTGGCCTCTGCAGGCACCAGACATGCACACGGTACACTTATATACATGCAGAAAATTACTACATACATAAAATAAAGGTTTTTTTTAATGCTTACTGGAGTTAAGAGGTAGGACCAAAGTACTTCTAAATGTTAACAGTTAAGGCATCCAAAGAGATGCTCAGAAGTACGCAGTTGAAGATTGGTTAATGCATTTAGAAAGTGATAAAAATTAGGAACTACAAAAGTGGAGCTGAGAGGCTCCTGGAGTGCTGGGAAGAGCACGGATCCATGGGTTTTCGGATAAAGAACTGACTATTCATGAATCTACGATGTACAACTTCTTGGGAAATCAAGTCATAGAGTTTTGAACATTTTTGTTTGTTTTTCCATTTTTTCCAATATGGGGCTTACTCTGTGTAACAGTCCTGGCTGCCCTGGAACTCACTTTGTAGATCAGGCTGGCCTCAAACTCACAGAGATCCACCTGCCTCTGCCTCCCAAGTGCTGAGATTAAAGGCGTGCGTGACCACACCCAGTTGAATTATACAGTTTTTTTTTTAATCTGTGATGTCTAGCATGGTGGGAATGCAAATGGGTAGATGGTGTTATTTTAAATGTTTACCAGCTTCTAAACTAGAAAGTGAGTTCCGACAATATTCATGGGCAAATATAATAGTCTTCATTAATGGAGTATACAATGCAGATGCCAAACAGACCAAACCATATGCCTTGAGGACTCTATGTAAAGAAAACACATGAACAGAAACAAGAACGGGTAAAGTGGCAAAAACCACCCATAGCTATAGTGTATGGCAAAGATGATGAAGACGGATAGAAAGGATAAACTAGTAAAAGACAGAAGTGTGACCTTTGGAGCCCATTCCGCTCAGCTCAGGAGACACACATCACCCTTGGCTGAATGTTCAAACAATGTTTGTCATGTACCATTCTAAACTATTTAGTTAGACAAGAAAAATGCATTCACTCAGTATACACTCAAGAGGAGAGGTCATAAAGCCATGAACTAGGGTCATGTCTCAGAAGGTGGTCAAGAGGATGTCTCATCCTCTGCATACGTGTGAGCTGGAAAGGTCTCGTGATAACAGTCCTAGCCTTGGTTTCTTCCTCTGCACTATGGCTGGAGCCTAGATAAGCTCTAAGGTCACAATAAATGTGGTACATGAGATGGCAAAAGGAAGGCCTAACCTATCTTAACCATGCTTAGGTACACAAGGACCTGTATTTCCAAAGTCATCAGCGGTAACATAGTACTCTAGGTTTTAATTAAAAGGACACACTATCCTGGAAGAAAATCAAATAATCATACAAGGGAAGTAAATTAAATGCAGAGGTGGTGCAAGGAGTGGAAACTATTGGAAACAAAAGGTTTGGAGAGAGAGAGAGAGAGAGAGAGAGAGAGAGAGA
>LOEQ01004328.1:210133-246474 GCA_001685075.1 Bramus lutescens | reverse complement strand
CATCCCCACCATCCTCACTGTCCTACCTGCCGTCATCCCCACTGTCCTCCCTGCTGTCATCCCCACTGTCCTCACTGTCATCATCCCCTCTGTCCTCCCTGCTGTCATCCCCACTGTCCTCCCCGCCATCATCCCCTCTGTCCTACCTGCCGTCATCCCCACTGTCCTCCCTGCCGTCATTACCACTGTCCTCACTGCCATCATCCCCACTGTCCTCCCTGCCACCATCCCCTCTGTCCTACCTGCCATCATCACCACTGTCCTCACTGCCATCATCACCACCATCCTCACTGTCCTCCCTGCCATCATCCCCTCTGTTCCACCTGCCATCATCCCCACCATCCTCACTGTCCTACCTGCCGTCATCCCCACTGTCCTCCCTGCCATCATCCCCACCATCCTCACTGTCCTACCTGCCATCATCCACACCATCCTCACTGCCATCATCCCCACTGTCCTCCCTGCCATCATCCACACCGTCCTCACTGCCATCATCCTTCACAAAGTCCTTGTTGGTATCTGTTACCTACACCTGTGATGGTTGGTGCTTTCAATTTAGAATCACCAGGAGACCAACCTCTGGGCATATCTGTGAGGGGATTATTTTTTTAGGTTGAGGTTAACTAATTTGGAAAGACTCACCATGAAATGTGGGTGGCACCATTCCATGGGGTGGGATCTGGCATTTCATAAGGAGACAACGAGCTGAGAGCCAGCATTCCTTTCTCTCTGTTTTTTGACTTAAGAAGCAATGGGACCAGTTGCCTAGTGCTCCCATCACAATACGCCGTCTCCTCAAACCACAAGCCCAGATAAACTCTTATGTTGCTACATCAAGTATTTTGTCACAGCTAAGACAGCTTCCATGGGGCGGGAATCTTTACAAAACCACGCTTCATTATAAATGACAAGTCTGTCATGAGCGAAAATTTGAAATTTTGCTAATTATAAGTTTTTACAGTGTGATTTGATGAGGTTTGGCAGACTTGTAATAACCAAGTTTTCAGCCCCCTGAACTTGGTCCCTGACCCAGGGCCCCACCATCCTCTGGTGCACATTCCCACATTTTCCTTTTCGGTACATGTTTTCCTGCCACATAACCTCCAAGCGTCAAAAAGATGCTGTCTCTACTGTGCAACTTCATCTGACATCACTTGTGTCTACACCCAAGGGAGGAAGCCCCATGTCCCGGTTGGTTGGTACTCACGTCACCTCACTTGACCATTTTTATCACTCTGTCCCCTGAGCACACAGGGCAAGGATAATACCAGACTCATTTCTGTCCTTGCTAACCCTTACAGCACCTCACACAGGAGGGGCACTTGGTAAGGGTTTATCAGACAATAGCAGATGAGATAATGTGGGACAATGGTGACCTTCAAAGTACCCAAGGTGATATAGTGAGCCCTGAAAGTAATAGTTTGTGTTGATGCTTATGTAAAAATCAACATTAAAAAATAAAATGAAACCAAGAAGAATAACAATAACAAACAACAACAAAATTCAGTTGTGGTATTATGATATATCCCCCATAATTCCGAATACTATATGATGTAATCTGAACCAGAAGGCTCACCATGATTCAAAGCTAGCCTTGGCTATAGAATAAGTTCAAAGCCAGTCAGGACTGCCTAGCAAGAACCTACCTCAAAATGCCAAAACAAAAACTAACCAAAGAATCAAACACACAACAATAGACCACCAGATGCCAGTATGGAATACGTATGTTTTTTCACTAAATATTTGCTTCAGAAACAGACAAGTATGAATAGTTCACATTTACTGGTTCCAACATGGAAAATAAAAAGTTTAAAAATACACTTTTTTTGAGGAACACAGGGCACCTGATCAGCAGTTGCTAAGTAGCATCACCCAGGGTGTTGAAGCCCAGGAGAGAGTTCCTTCAGCAACACACTCAGAGACCAAGCCTGGACAGGTGAGAAACAGAGCAATGGACTCGCTGGCTATTTCTTGGGTATCTGCTAGGAAGCCAGCAGGGGTCCTTTGTCAAATTTGCAATACATGTTCCAAGTACCCATCATAAAAATTTGCTGGTAGCAAATCTACGTTGGGAAATGCAGATGGGTACTCCTGAAAACTATTTGGACACAGAGGAGAACTCTCCATGGAAAAAGTTATGAAGAGTCAGTTTGGGTGCTAAGAGGGTTTGAATTAAAAAGAGCTTAACTCTATGTGTTCCTAAAAAAAAAAGATTAAAGTATTTAATTAACCTAATGAAACCTACCCGGAATCAAGAAAGACCAAAGAGTTGACTGGTATGGATTCAGTGCTGATGAGAGATTGTATTCATTAAATACGCAGTTTAAAAGCCCACAATTGTGCAGGATCAAAGTGGCAGGACTGGACTAGGGAGATGGCTCAGTGGGTTTTAAAGGGTTTGACCTGCAAACACGAGGGCCTGAGTGTGGATGTCATGGGAAGCTGGACATGGTAACACATGCCTGTAACCCCAGTGCTCTTGCTGCAGGAAGGGAGGCAGGAACATGAGATACCTTGCAAGCTAGTCTGACATAAACAACGGTAAACAACAAGAGACCAGGTGGAAAGGGAGAACTGTTGTCTGACCTCCACACACCTGCTGTGACACACGCACCCCCACACTGAAGTCCCACATACACAGACACACAATTTTTTTTTTAATGGCAGTGCTGAATTGGCTGGCTTCAGCTTCTTTACCCAAAACAGACGGCCAGCCCACATGCTAAGCAGCGGAGTATAAGTTAAATAAGCCAACATACTCATCTAGTACTGCCTGTCCATACGCACCCATAGCATGGCTATCGACAGTGTTTGCCGCCTTCACAAACCATCTTAATAAATGAACTAAATAAGAAATCAAATTCCCACCAAGATATGTTTAAGGCAGAAAACAGCTCACTGGGAAAGATGTTAGGGAACGCAAAGGAAAAGGAATGGCAGAAAAACAGGACGCAAAGAAAGAAGACAGGAAGGAAAGAAAGAAAAGAATTATTTACTGATCTGACTAAATTATAATATGTACTAAAATATAATATCAGGTTACTGGCCAGCTGGCCACCGGCATACTTTGGCATAACTGCTAAGGGACAGGAACGGGGAAGGATGGCTCGGTTGGAGAAACCGTTTGCAACACAAGTGTGAAGACTCCAATTTAGAAAGCTGGGCATGATGGCAACTGCTTGTCATACCAGGACTGAGGATGTGGAGACAGGAGGATGCCTGGGACGCGTCTCCAAGGTTGACAGCATTACTGAGAATAACCTTTGAGGTTGGCCTCTGACCTCCACATACACACTGCACGTGCTTGTACCTACACATATGCGCGCGCACACATGCTAAAGAAAAGAAATCAGCTGTTTGCTGAAGCCTGCTTGGGCTAGATAAGAAGGCCAGTCCAGGCTTTCCTTGAGACCCTGTCTCAAGCCAATAACAAATGCCAATCAGATGTTGTTATTGTGAGTCATTAATAAAACATACTTTTAGAAAGCTTTCTAAAATTCTGAAGACAGAAATGGCTCTCTTAGCATCTAGTTTTTCCAGCACACTTTGTGTTGTATAATCTCTTTTGCTGAGTGAGGCCAATACAGACAAATGTGCAAGAGAACACATCAGGATAAAGCGACTTTTGGTCTGCGTTAAGAGATTCTAGACCAGGCGTGTGGCTCATGCCTTTGAACCTAGCACTCAGGAGGCAGAGGCAGGTACATTTCTGTGAGTTTAAGGCCATCCTGGTTTAGATAGCAAGTTCCAGGAGAGCCAGAGCTATACAACAGAAAGACCCCATGTCAAAGCACCAGATTATATAAAGCCCAGGGAAAGCAGGGCAGGTAAGATGCTAGAAGCCCTAAAAACACAAAGTTAATGCACTAAAAACTGATTTGTAAATGGGCAGAGGGACAAGAGCTCCGAAAACACATCCCATTAAAGCTTCATTATCAAATGGAAGGTTTGTGGCCATTCCTCCTAGGGTTTCCTTGCAATTAGGGACCAGAGGGTGCTTGGCACCTGCAGGGTTCCTGCTCTCTCGTGTAATAGGAAGTATACTTGAGGACAGCTGTTCTCTGTAACCTTGACAGTCAGGAAAGGCCACCCTGGCTGGCAGGCTCTGAAGTAAACGGACAATGTCCAGGTTGTACTGGGTGCCACAGGTTTGAGCTTCGCCTTTACCTCCAACCACCTCCAGACATGCTGGCTTGTCTTCTCTGTTTTCTAGCACAGAGGACCTCCTGGGAAGGGGCTGCTGGGATTCATTCAGGCTCAAGGTCCACGCATAACCTTCTGCTCCACCACACTGAGGAAAGCACATGCCACCCACTCCCATCTGCCTTGGGGTCAGGAAGTACATAGGTTAATTCACAGAAGATGCTTAGTACAAAGCCAGTCCCAGTAAATGCAAGGTGTTTGTATCGTCATCCAGAACTACTTAGCCAGGCAGGATTCTGAGGGAGGAACCTCTACTATTGCAACTACACATGGGAAAACAGCAGTGGCCGAGAGGAGTTGGAAGAGAAGAGTTCAGTTTCCAAGATTTTCATTTTGGCTTCTGATCTAAAAGGTCAACCATCACCCTGGGGCCAAAGATGAACCCAAGGGAACCTCTTCCTGCCCTGGCGATGGGAGGAAAGATGAGACACACGCAGGCAAAATGCACCAGTGTTTCGGAGTCAGGGTGCCCAGGAGGAAGGCTGTATCATTTTCAAGCAGCAGAAACCGGTCAGCTTCTTCCTGAGGCTTGGACCAGAAGCACAGAAAGAAGATTGCTCTTCGCCGTGGTGTGTGCTGGAGAATTTAATCCCCCCGAAGGCTGCTCTCCTTCTTTTCTTCTGAACATCTTCTCAAACCCTTCATTATAGGAAACCTGCTCGGGCTAACGCTGAGATTTCAACCATGCTAATTTCATTAGGTCAGTCTTCTATGGCTGTAGAGACCCAACAGGGATCAGTGACAGAGGCCACACAGAAGCCAAGCAGCAATGTTGAACTCAAAAGAGGAAAAAACAAACTTTCTGTGTTCACCTGCCTAAGAATATTAAAATATCAAAAAATTTTGAGTTCCCAGATTTTATGGCTTTTTTTTCCATTTTAAAGACTGAGAATACTAAGAAAACATTGTGCAGGCCTCAGCAGTTGATGTACGGTATTTTTTTTGGATCTAGCAAATATACTTTTTATAACTTTTCTCTGAAACAAGGAACTTTGTGGCTCAGGTTACTTGGACACTGTTTATTCTTCTCTTTTTCTGATCAGTCAGAGGAGGTTTCTCTCTGTTCTTCAAATAAATAAGATTCCCCAGCTGAACAAACACCATATATTCTTGGGGATTAACTTGGACTTCTTAAAGAATATTTCACTTTCTCTCTCTTTTTTTTTCTTGAAATGTAACTGATTAAAGAGAGCCATCCCAGGAAACTCAAGAAGCAAATGTGGTATTCATCCTCGAAGTGATGCACAAAGGATCAGAAAGCCTCTGCTGGGGAGAAATCGCTTGCTATTTCTAGAGGGTTCTGAAGATAACTAAATAAGATATTTTATTAGGCAAGGTAATGGGGTAGGTGTAGGCAATAAAAGAAAACTTTAATGTCCAAAATCACCCTGTCATTTCTGAAGAAATGGTAAAGATTAATAAGTGTTCTTCCTCTTTCCTTCATCCTTTATTCAAAGAGCACAGTAGCCCAGAACAGGACCTAGAGAAGGCACAGAGCCTCAGGAAGTAGAGTAATAGTTCTCACAGGCTTGGGAGTGATTGCCAAGACTTACTAAAAGAAGTTAAGTTTCTGGCCAATTTTTGAAATTCCTATCCTGATGTCAGTAACATGAGTTTTTGTTTGTTTGCTTGGTTTAAGGAAGCAGGTCTTCCATTAACCTCTCTACTAAAGCAATGTGGACATGGACTTTGGTTCAAATGATGCCATACCCTTCCATCTTCTTCACAAGGTTTCTTACTAAAGGACTAAATCTTCTCTCCCATCCCAAAGCAGAATGTGTAAGCACACACAAGCAGGAACTGGGTACACAGGACACCTCTGACTGTCCAGGAAGTAGCACGAGCAGAAGACAGAAAGGACACGATCAGCAGGAGAGGAAGGCAAAATGGAGCCACCAGCAACAAGTACCAGGTTTCAGACAAGGAGCTCTGTGTCAGGGTGGAGGAGCGCCCTGCCACAGGAGCACAGTAACTGGGACAACCAAAACACACTCAACACTACTCCTAGAGTGGTGGGCAGGCTGCAAGATAACCACCCCAACTGCAGCGCTCACGCCTCTGTGAAATGCTCTCTCCTAGACCACGGTTGGGCACAGCAACACACTTCTAACAAACAGTTCAGAAAAGGAGAAGGTTGTGAGACTGTGGGTTGGTGCAGAGTGTGTTTCTGCCCTGCTGGAAGACAATGGTCCATTTGTAGTGCCCATACTTTCTAGCACCCTGTATCCCCTCATGCTGCTGCATGGTGTGTCTACATAGTTCTGCATCCTGTAGCAGACTCACTACTCGGTTCACTGCAATGCTTCACTTCAAGGTTAGGGACTACGTATATAGAGAAAACTCTAAACTCCCATTAGATGAGACCAGAAGTGGTAAGCCCTTAGCTGGCTCTTATAAAACATTCCTTTCTTACTGCGGCAGAAGGGGCAGACAGAGTTATTCTGAAAACAAATTGGGACTCGGGTTTGTGTCTCCTTTATTTGTGTTAGGAAAACATCACATCACAGGGGTTTAAAAATCAAGGGGTCCAGCAAGTTATACAGAAATCGGTGTCCGTGGAAGGAACGTTCCGGAAAATCATGGGGCAACACAAACTCTGGGCGTGTGTTTAATCATGCTGGCCTCCAGCATCTAAACTGCACTGAGGCCAAAAATGACTGGAAAGAAGTATGAAATTGGAGAAAAGGGAACTGGAAGGGGGAGGATCAAAGGCGGCCCTTGCTTGAATAGAGAAGCTAGGGAGAGCCAGCAAGAGGCAGAGAGAGGCGGCGCTACCAAACTGCCAGTGGGCCCACGGGAGAAAGGAAGAGCGAGATAAAGCTGGTGGCTTCAACTCCTGGTTAAATGTTCATTAAGTAATTTGTCACACACATTAAGGGAGATGGTTGCTTTTCTCCTCTCAGGTGCCCATTCAGGAACAAAGCCTGAGTTAGACTTGAAACGCTGTAATGCAAAGTGGGGAAAAAAGAAAGAAAGGAAGAAAGAAAGAAACCTTATAGCACTGGTAGCCTCACAAACTCATTTCCATTTTGAACAAAAGGGAACAATTTCTCCTCAAAGCTGAGCTGTGTTGTCAGTGGGGGCCAAGCTGGTAGCCCCCAAAAGGTTGAAACTGACCTGAGACTCTTAACCCCAGCATGCTGGGGTGGAGGCGGGAGGATCAGGAATGCAAGGTCATCCTTAGCTACTTGAAGCATGCCAGGTCTACAGGGGACCTTATCTCAAAAAATAAATGTGCTGGGTGCACCTGTGCCAGTCTGTAATTCCAGCACTAGGGAGCAGGCAGATTTCTGGGAAGCTCGAGGCCAGCCTGGTCTACAAAGGGAACTCCATGCCTGTAGTGCAACGTCTACTCTACACACCACGTGCTATGGTATGTTCACAAGTTGGGCAAGGAGCTGGGAGATTGAAACACACACACACACACACACACAGAGACAGACAGACAGATATACATATACACAGAGAGAGAGACAAAGAGATAGACACACAGATACACATACACACACACACACAGAGACAGAGAGAGAGACACAGATACACACACACACAGGCTAAAAAAGAGATAGACACATACACATACACACACACAGATACACAAACACACACGCACACAGAAAGGGCGGTAACGCCAACAATGCCCCAAGAATGCTCCCTTTATTGTGTTCCAGGACAGCTTAAACAGGGTCTCTTGACTAATGGCCACGCCCTAACTCTCAGCTGCAAGCCCACCAGAAACCACTCCCCTGCCATCAGGAACTCCTGAGGGTCTCCTGCTCAGAGCAGCTGCAAAACAAGTTGTTTGCTCTGGCAGGCAGGGGTCATAGGAAATTCAGGGTTTGGGGGTCCACAGTCCCCAACACATGCCAGTCAGGACCACACAGTGAAACTTTTGTCTCGGAAAAACAAAATAAATAAACGCTAAAAAATTCCTACAAAATAAGTATATAAAAATATATTTGATAGTAAAAGGTTAAAATCCAATTCCATTCTGAGTACCTACTTTAACTCTGGGTCTGGTTAATTTCAATGGCTTTATTATACATATAATAAAGTTTAACAAATTTTTAAAAAAGAGAACAAAGAAAGAAAAGAAAGAGGTCAATCAAATGCACAAAATAGAACGGGGGGGTGGCCCAGTCGGCAGAGTGCTTGCCTGGCATGCCTCAAGTCCTGGGTTCTACCCTCAGTGCTGCATAAACCTGGCATGATGGTGCTTGCCTGTAATCTCAGCACTCAGGAGGCTGAAGCAAGAGGATCAGAAGCTCAAGGCCAGCCTAGACTACATGAAATCCTATCTCAAACAAACAGCACACAGACACACACAAAATCCCTACCTATCCTCCACCTGTGACAGATGTCTAGTTTTTCAGACTTGTATACACGGCGGAGTTCATCAGCTCTAGGTCTGGAGAAAGGGCACTTGTGACAGGCACAGGGTCCACATTAGGAGCAGGAACACCTGGTCAAGACCCAAACACTACAGGACCTCACTTCTGCCTGCAGCTGAAAGGGAAACAAGCCCAGAGAAGCAGAGAGTGGAGGGGTAAATGCTGGCCAAAGTGGCCAGGCTCTCAGCGTAAACAGTGGGCAGCATGGTGAAGGAGACATTGAATGTTGCAGCAGGCAGTGAAGACACACGAACAGATAACTTCTGGTCAGGAGAATGGAGTCCTTGGCTCGCATCCATCACCTGGCTAAGAAACTACCCCTAGGAATGTGGGCTCACCTTAACACTTACAAAAGAGACAGGTAGAATAATTAGCCATTTAATGAGATAATATACTGTTTCTTCCAGGGTGGCTACCCCTGGCCAATCTTTTACAGCGCTCAGCCATGCTGGTGGGGAGCCGGCCTGTTTTCCTGAATTACTCAGCGAAGCGCAGCCCTGCATGGTCCTCTCTCTTTAGTTTTCTACCAAGCATGCTTTCCCTAAGACTTTGGGCTTCTGTCATTCTCTAAAGTACCCCCTTCCCCACCATGTGGCTGCCTGTGCCACATGGCCACCCTCCACACCAGTTTAACTCAGCCATCACAGCCGCCCTCTCCTCTTCTCCATTCCCCTTTACAGGGCAGCTGCTGAGGTTTACAGATGCCTTGGTCTGGGAGTTTTTCTTTTAAACACCAATAAAACTGTCTTCAAACTTCCATTTGAGCCTATTCTGAAATTCTTTTATAATAAGATTAAGAAACAAGATGGAACCCCAACTTCTCCCTAGTAACCATGAAGGGAACAGCTCCAAATTCCAGTAACATGTCCATCTATGCCATACATGAAAAAGGGTGACAATACATCTTAGTTGTAAACCATAGGAGGATTATTCTGTCCTGTAAACCAGCTCACAAGTAGCCACATGGAGACAACCAATTGATTATGAAAGCTCAGACAATAGCTTAGGCTTATTTCTAAGTAGCTCTTATAACCCATTTCTATTAATTTGTGCTTCGTGGCTTTATTATTTTTACTCTTTATTGCCCATACTGCTTTCCTGCTTCCTCCATGTCTGACTGACGACTTTCTTTGTCTTCTTCCCAGCATCCTCTTTGTCCCCCAAATTATGCCTACCCAGGGGCCATTTAGCCTTTTATTAAGCCAATCAGAGTGACACATATTCACAGTGAACAAAGATTATTCCACAACATTTCCCAGTTTTTGTTTAAATAAAAAAGATTTTAACTCTAACACAGTAAAACTATATACAATAAGAACAATTATCAGGTAAGAATTACATTCACAATGTCAAGTCCATTTGTATTTGGCATATTTGGAGAAAATACTCCATTATTTATTCTATCTTGATGAATCTGAAGTTCTGTACTTAATTGACCTTCTAACAAAACTAAGGAAAACTACAACTATAACTGCCTAGTCTTCAACTCTATCAAAAACCCCAAAGGATATATTACCTGAGTAAACAAGAAGTGCAGTGCAAGCCACTTCCAATCCTTTAGAAATGACAGACATCTGGCTGCCTAGATAGTCACCCAAGGTTCCTTTCCAACATTGGGACATTCAGTCTTCAGCCTACAGGCCTAGAATGTCTGGCAGACTCTTCTACGAAGCAGGAATTTTAAAGGATTGTCTTGCCTAGTCTAGGCAAAGTTCATCAGTTGCTTTTCTATATGTCCTATAGAATGTCTGGCACTTTTCTATGAAGCAGGAATTTTGAAGGACTGTCCTACCTTATCTTGGCAAAGTTCAACAGTCTTTTTCCTTTGTATCCTGCATGTCCAGTTTGTACAGCATACTGTCATCAGTCAAGATAAACACAGTTTCTTACCCAAATGGCTAGTTTTAGCACGTTGAAAGCATACTTCATATTTCCTCAATGACCATCATCTTCCCTGAAGTAAATTGGTGGGGCTAGGAGCAGATGTGTCTCACTGTCATGAAAAGCTGTGTGTGTGGTATGTGAAGGAAAGTTATAGCAGCTGTTCATTAGTATTGTAGTTTAACTCTAAGATGTCTGAACAGTGGATCCCTAGATAGTAGGGCTTTCTGGTAGCTTTTGAAACTGTGGGAAAGTGAAAAACAGCTAGAAAAGGTATCACTGTGGGGAGGGCTTGGGGATTACAGCCCATTCCCATTTCCAGCTCAAACTCTTGTTTTCTGGTTGCCACAATATAACAAACAGATGCCCCAAACTCCCTCTGCCATGGTCAGAGCCTGTCACCATGCCATGATGGACTGAGTTCCTTCAAACCATGAGCCATATGCATCTTTCCATCTAGGGCAAGGCATTTATTCATAGTGATGTGGGGTACAGCCAATACAGTGAGGATCTATATGCAATGTTTTATTCATAGTGATGTGGAATACAGCCAATACAGTGAGGATCTATATGCAGCTGACATTAAACCTTCATAATGTCAAATCTCACTACAAGGCAATAATAATACCATGTGATGTTTATCAGATAACTAGTATGTTCTAGATGCTGCATATGCATGCTGTCCATTGTTTCTCAACACCGCCCATGAAGTAGGCACATGAGCTGGTATTTTGCAGGCTTCTTGATGAAGGTAAGAAATGCACTCATGATTTAGGATGGAGGGGAGCTGGTATTTGACTGAAGAGCTGCCTGACTCTAGAATGTTCCACAGCTGTTCCACAGCTCTCCCACTCTTGACTTGAATATCTTCCTTCCAAATACACTTCTCTGAGGCAATTCATTGTTGGGGTTTGTAGCCAGGTCCTAGAGGCCTTTGGCTCTGGCCCCAGCTCAGCTCTATACCATGCGCTGAGGCCTGGCCTCGCCATTCCTTTGTTTACACAAGCTGAACTGCAATCCCTCCTCACCCCAAAGAGACTAGAAGCAGAGGATGCCTTCCTGACCTCCATTTAGAAACACGCAACATTCTTTACTTTGTGGCCAGAGATACAACGATATAAAGACATAACTACTGCTGTGGGAAGGTTGGGAAGGAGAGACACCTTCACTCATCACTTAGCACCCAGCCTGCGCTTTTGAGGGACTCCTAGTATTCGCTGTCCCCCCTTTTTTAATGATGTCACATAACAGGAACCTTGTTCTAATCTGAGAGACCCCAAACGCTTCCAGGGTATGACTGACGCAGGTGAGCAGCATAGAGGGGGTGGTATATTCCAAACTGAAAAATTGCCAAGAAGAAAAGAGCATGTGGCCTGACCGGAACTAGGGCCAGCCACGCGGAACAGAAAACCCAGGTGCTGTTTAATTCGCGTATGCACGCCCATGGCCACACTGTAAGCAGACGGTCTAAGCAGCTGGACGGCTGATTCTCTTGCTCTGCTATCAAAGCTTGTTTCCCACTGTCCAGTCTCAACAGAGTCAGTCAGCCCCATGCTTTGCCAGCCTCCTATGGACCTGGAATACGGAGAATCAACTGACTTTTCAGACAGTGGGAGCAGGGAGAGAGGGCTTGCAGCCTGGTTCTGAGTCAGCACCCTCTTCTCACAAGGAAGGGAAGAGTTAAGGGAGCAGGGCTACCACTCCCTCCACCTGGCCTTCAGAACTGGTCCAGGATGCAGCGACTGGCACCACTGCAACCACCTTGGAATCATGAAATGAAAGCCAAGACAACCAGTTTCTCCCCCTACTCTGTAGTCAAACACACCTCTGGCTGCCTCAGAGTTTCAGAACGTATGAAAAATTTAAATAAAACGCCCAGATCTTTTTCCAACCACCTTTCAGTATGAATTTAGAGCTCCCTGCTCACAGTCACTGAACTGATACAGAACACTGACCTAAGCAGGTTGAATTATTGCAAAACGACTGAAGAGGAAGAGGGGAACTAAGTTTTTAAAACAAGTCTAAAGATTCCAAATTCTTTGTTCTTTTGGAATCTGCCATGTGCGCTGACCTCAGGACTAAGCAAATACCATAAACTTTAAAGTGCTGGACAGAGTGGAGAGCTGACTAATAAATCCTAGGCCAATGACCTCCTGGAAGGGAAGAAGGCTGCTTGAGGCTGTAGGAAGATGGCCTGTGTAGAGAAGACAAGGCAGGAAAGCGCACCTGCGGCCTGGCCACAGGGATCCTAAAAGCCCACTTTCCTACCATCCCAGGACCTGGGGGAGCACAGAAATCTGAGAATTCCACCCATGCTTGGAGGCTCGGAATATTAAGATTAGCAAGGAACACACTGAGATTTCTACAGTGCAGAATGTGTTTTCCTTTCTCAACAGAAAAAAAGAAAAAGAAAACAGAAAAGCCCCGGTAGCTCTCTCCCTCCTTCTATGGGATGTGCCAACACACTGACAGAGATTCAAGCACAAAGTGGGTCCTTGAACACACCTCCGGGGGAGCCAATTCTGGGTCTTTGAAGGTGGTAGAGGGAGAGACGTCTTTTGCCAAAACACTAATTTAAAGAACAAATCAACATTTATTATGCCCTTCATTATGTTTTAAAGTTGCACAACGATAAATCACTGGGCTGTGGGTTATTCAAGGGCAAAGTCGCCCAGCTTGGCTCTGTGGAAGGTTAGAAGACTGCTATGTTGTGCTTTCTCAGCTTCTAATTTATAACTCCGCAACAGGGTTGCGGGCCCATCCATTAGCAGGAGAGCCACACATCTGTTAAGACCCCTACAATGGCTGCCTTCTCATGGCCACGGGAAGAGAAACCCAATCCTTTCAGAAGATCTACAAACTCAAGCCATTTTTTAAAGAAAATGTGAACCGATTGGAAAACCCAGTTCCCTAAAACATCTGCTAAGCTCTTGTTACCCTAACACATGGTATTCTTTCCTACCGTTACCTGCCAACACAAATATTTGGTTGCTCCAAACACCCTTAGAGGCACGTGACTGCGCTCAACTTGAAATTTACAGGCCTAGCCACAGAGGACCTGCTTGGCCCTGGGACCCCTGGCGAGAATGTTGTTTACAAGAGTTTAAAACCTATGTGGAAAAGAAAGAAGGAAGGGGGTCAAGAAGGTGCTGTCAAATGTTTGAAAGAGGAAACGTAATGACAGAATCAAACACACATGGCAGAGGCACTATGATATGTTTGACCAAGGAAGTGGAGCAGGGAGGAGTTGGCAAAGGTTCTGGGGCTAGACTGGCATTTTCTTGAACAGGCTGGGTAAGCTCTCTATGCTTGTCCTGGTGAGACAGAGGTCATTCTGAGCCTATGAACGTGTTGTGTGGGAAAAATGAACACGCAGATGCCAACATTGTGGCATCAGGTGGGAGCCACCAAGGTGCCCGTTAACTAGGAGTAGAGAGAGCATGGCAAAGGCCTCAAACGAGGTAGCACACACCAACAGCCAAAATCACCCTAGAGAACCTCTTATGCCATTACATAATAGCACAGACCAGGTTATGTGAATTATGACACCATGAATTAATATGTATACGTAACTATATCATGTATGCTAACATATAGTACACACTGACACACACACACATAGGACACAACTTGGAGACAGGGAAGTCAATGTGAAGTGCCCACGTGATGTGACCTTGTCATGCAAACATTCTCTGTAAACTTTGGTTTCCTTTAGACATTCCAGGAACTGCTAACGGAAAAAGTCTCGGCTTAAACAACATTTAAAACAGCATAGTTCCATTTTACCCTTTCTTTTTATTTTATCATAAATTGAAGGAGGGATAAGCACTTCTTTCCCAGAAACCCCAGGACATTTGTCCTGTGGCCATCAAGAAGAGGGCAGCAGAGATGTGGCTTTGCCAGTAGGGGGCGCCGTGCTGAGACTTAGTCCCTGTGAGTTTCTCATTAGTGATTATTATACGGCAGGAGGCCCAAATGCAAAAATTAATTAATTTCAAAGTGATAATGCATTTACAGCAACAATTAGAAACGTATAACTGTAAAAGGGCAACATTTAAAAGACATATTACATTTAATAAAGTTGCACAAGAGCATCCAATTGTAAAATTACTGATCTGCAACAATAGTCCTTAAAGAGCCACTTAAAATAGCCTGACTCCATGAAGGGTGACCTAATTACAGTAACTAAAATCACCATAGTCACAGCGAGTCACAGCAAATAAAGAAGGGAAGTTGATATTAAAACACTGCTGTTTAATGCTTCCGGGAGCTGGCTGCAGCAGAGAAGGGGAGGCTGGGCTTCAGAGAGCCAGGCAGGGTGGTGTTTTCCCTGGGCCCTGTACAAGGGAGAGCATACTCTAGCTATGCCCATGTCACAGTGAGAAATGTTTTTGGTTAGGCAAAATGGAGGAAGGACTTTGAAAGAGAAATGGAGCCCTTGCTGTCTCTTTGCAGGGCGCTAAGCTGTTATTCAGGAATCTACCCTGTACATGGGATGGAAGCTCTGGTACACATGGTCTGTGTTTCAATATATAGCTCCTCGAATATGGCAGAAGCACATCGGTTGTCCACAAAACCAATGCCTTTCACGGTGGAAGCAACAAGAGGAAGGTGAAGAAGATGGCTGGAAAGTGATCCTTGTGTCCTCTGCGGGCAGACCAATCCCTGCTCTACCCACTCCTGATGCTTCTCCCTTTTCTTGCTTCAGAGTCCTGAATACTTGCATTGGAACAGAGACTGATGAATGTGACCAGCAAGAGCTGTGTCCATTCTCCCGCCTCCTGAGATCCCTCCTCCCTCTTCTCAACCTCCCTCCTCCTGAGCCCCCTCCTCCCTCTTCCCAACCTCCCTCCTCCTGAGCCCCCTCCTCCCTCTTCCCAAGCTCCCTCCTCCTGAGCTCCCTCTTCCTGGGCTTCCTCTGATGGCCTCTCTCTTCCCCAAGCTCCCTCCTCCCTCCTGAGGAACTCATCAATAGGAAACACAATGCCAAAGTACCATCAGCCGTCTAGACAGGTTACTATTATTACAGAAAAACAAAAGGTGGCTACATGTGCTATGATCTTGTTAATCTCTACACGTAAGCTTATAAATATAGCACTTGGAAGGGGGAGGCAGAACGATTCTGAATTTGAGTTTGAGGCCAGTTTGGGCTACATAATACATACCAAGCCAGCCAGGGCTACATAGTGATATCCTGTTTCAAAGTGACTATATATACACAAAGAAGAGAAGTCAACAGTAACAGATAAAACACTTATCAAAGGTTTCATTTCCTAATCTCTTAGAGATACAAAATGGAAAGTCCCAGCCACTGTGATTTCCTTGAGACCACCTTGAGGTGTGAGGCCACCACCCCATGTTCTCCTATGCAATCTTCTTGTCTTGCCAGTAATCTTACTCCTGGATGGTTGGAGAGAGGGACAGAGTCACCAACAACCCCCATAGCCATCAACCAAACTCCCTATTTGTCATAACTAAAATCACTATAGTCACAGCAAATAGAATTATTTATGATAATTTTTAGCCCATGACCCTTGTTATGTGTACCATCCACAACTGAGGTAAAGAGAAGAACTTTCTAGACACAGATAATGCTCATATAATCAAGAATAACTTGAGGTCATGGAGAGAAGAATTCTGCAACAGTTGCTATACACAGCTGTACAGAATATGGCCAAAACAAGACTCATGGGGATATTTAAACTGAAATGAAATGGAATTCGGAATTTGCTCAGTTGTACTGCTCACGTCAACGTCTCAATTGCTACAAGTGGCCAATTGACAGATGGTGACCACCAGACAAACCCTAGGTCCACGGTTTGAGTACAATGCTCGTTCTTGTCAGTCCTCAGGACATCTCTTTGGGATGCAGGTGGCAGGTGCTTGATGCGACTCCTATAAGTTGTCCTAATGACCAGAGAACACACTGGGGCTTGATCTGGAGGAGTGTTAAGGAGAGCCAGTTGGTCTACTGTGCTAGGCAGCCATGTACCTCCCTTGCCACCACCAGATAGCTAGTTGAATCCAAAGGCCCAAGTGTGTGTGTGTGTCGGGGGAAAAGAACAGTTTCTACCATTTAACAACAGAATCTGTAGCTGCACCATGGACATATCAATTCAAAAGGGATACTTTTATTATTTATCCCATGTGCATATGTGTGGAATATGCATATGTGGTGCACACATCCATGTGTGCATGTGTGTCAGAGGTAGATGTTGTGTTCTCCCTTTGACACGCTCTACTGTTTTGTTTATGAATTTATTTATGTATTTCTTTATTTAGAGACAGGCTGTCTCACTGCACCGGAGTTACAAATGTATAAAAACATTCCCAGCTTTCACCTGCCCACTGGGGATCTGAATCCAATTCTCAATACTTATGCAGAAAATGCTTATCCCACTAAGTCATCTCCATGGCCCTAAAAGAAACACATTTTTCAAAGCCTGAGGCTTAGAAAAGCAACTGATCAAATATGTTGCAGAACACACACCTTTTTCATTCAAGTCACTTTGGGTTAATGAATTCACGGAAGAGGTCTTTACACGCCATTGCTAAACAACTGACGAAAATGTAAAATCTTCACATTCAGCTTTGCGAACATTTTACTTTTAACCACAGCACCCAAAGATTTGTCTTTAAGGATATGAAGGATGACCACACTCTGGCCACAAAGCCTTCCCCAGGAAGAGCTACCCCCAGACCTCCATTACAAGCAGTATCTAGAACATCCGATACAAAGTCTCACTGAACCCAGAGGAACTGCACCTCCTAATTGCTTCCTAATCCACATTTTCCACTAATGAAAAGCACACGCATCAAGTGCCATTTTCCACAAAATAGACTTTAGAATCTTGTCAACCAAATCAGAAATCACACAGAGAAGAAACAGACAATTGTTGCGCACCTCACCCAAAACCTCTAAGATTTTTAGGTGTTCTCCACCTAACGCTGAAAATCAACGGCTCTTATCCAAGCCTCCAAGACTCTGTCAAAATGACAGACATAATCTAAAGATGATACAGACGTGATGGAGAACCTTTGCCAATGATGCTGTTATACTCCATACCAGCCCCACGACGGCAGACAATGAGACCACAAGTCGATGCACAGGTCTGGGTTTGCAGGCCCTTTTGTGACACTTAAGGAAGGTAAGCGTCTGGGGGTACCAGAAGCCATCCACTTACCATGGACTTGGTGAATGGCCTGGCCAAGGTGAACAGCAGCGTGTACAGCCATGAGTTTCGATGGATGGATGAGAACATCATGTTTCCAGGGTGCACGGCATTCGAAGTGACCCCTCGTGGGGAGAGGCGACGGTGCAGCTCATTGGAGAAGAGGAGATTGCAGAGCTTGGATCTGTTATAAGCCAGCATGGCCCAATAGTCACTCTGTGATGGAGACAGGCGGCTGAGGTCAAGTTTCCCTGAGGAATCGTTAATATCCGTAAATCTGAAAAACAGAAAGCATGACATAGAATACGGAAGATGCAGCTTCTCACAGGGCTTTAGATTACAATTTAAAATCGGAACGAACCGTGGAGATTTGATCTAGAATACTTTACCACCATGCCCCTTACAAACAGAAGATAGAGACTTAACATGCTGCCAAGTAATTTGATCCAAAGAGGAAGCTTAAGCCTACACCCAGGAGTGCAGTAGACCAAATAAACCCTACATCCCCTGGGCCTCAGTCAAGCCTTAATGGCAATACTCAGCAAGCTCAGGCAGGCAGGCAGGAAAATCATCCTGAATTTGGGGCTAGCCTAGGCTATAGTGAGTTCCAGACTAGACTGAGTTCCCAACCTCAAAAATCAAAAAAAGAAAATTCTCTCTGAGAGAGAGAGAGAGAGAGAGAGAGAGAGAGAGAGAGAGAGTGTCTCTCTGTGACTGTGTGCACTCGTATGTGCATGTGTACCTCAAGATTTTTCAACCACAAATTCAAGGATAATTAAATGGAAACAAGCCTTAGATAAAAGGTAGCTGATTAGGAAAGCAATATCATGTTTCTAACCTTTGGCAGGATTTCCCTAGATTATTTTAGCCAAACGCATGAGTCCTGTATATTTTCATTTGTGCATCTAAGTTAATACAGATGAGCTGTCGTGCCTCCAAGACTTTTTTCCAGATTAAAAATTAATGATCATAAAATGGTTGCAACCTTGGTGAGGTGCCATCAAAAGTCTTTTACATTTAAAAAAATAAATAAACAAAGCCCCAAACGAGTTCTGGCCAAGTCTACTGTTTTTGAGTATGCCCATGGTATGGGCACACACAAATCAAAGTAACTAGTTGATGCTTAATAAGAGTCGGACAGAGCCATTAAACACCAGCTGTTTCCTTCATTTATACTGTCTCTTTGCCAAAAAAGAAAGTGTTTGCCTTAAAAAAAAGATCATAAGAAACAACCTAAAACAATGTTCTAGATAGTATCATATTTGTTGAAGGATTCTCTCTACTTGGCTTCATTTTGGGCATTGTAGAGTATCCTGGTTAGTGTTACTACTGCTGTGATGAAACACCATGACCAAAAACAACTTGGAGAGAAAAGGATTTATGGGCTTACACCTCCACATCACATTTCATTATCAAAGAAAGTCAGAACAGAAACTCAAACAGGGTGGGAATCTGGAGCTGATGCAGAGGCCATGGAGTGTTGCTGCTTACTGGCTTGCTCTACATGGCTTGCTTAGTCTGATTTCTTATAGAATCCAGGACCACCAGCCTAGGGATGGCACTGCCCACAATGGGCTGGAGGCTGGGCTCTCCCACACCAATCAGTGATTAAGAAAATGCCCTACAGTCTTGCCTATAGTTTGATATCACGACATTTTCTCTCTTATTAGATGACTTTAGCTTGTGTCAAGTTGACACAAAACTATCCCCTTGCCAACTTGACACACAAACACATCACAGTTGAGCCACAACCTTTCCTTTCTCTTTCATCCCCTAAGATCTCACATTAAAAATCATAAATAACTTTAAAAGCCCCACAGTCTTTACAAATTCAAACACTTCAAAATTCAGTCTTTTCAACAATTCAAAGTCTCTTTTAAAACCCCCAAGTCTCTTTTAAAAATTCAGTCCTTCAACTGTGGGCTCCTGTAAATTCAAAAATAAGTTAAATAATTCCTTATTTCAAGAGGGAAGAACCAGGCCACAGCCACAATCTGAACAAAGCAAAACCAAGCTCCAACAGTGTAAACAACTCAATGTCCATTATCTGGGATTCACTGACAATCTTCTGGGCTCCTCCAAGGGGTCTCTGCAACATACACAGTTTGTCTTCTAGGCTCTGGCTGTTCTTGGCGGGCATCCCATGGTACTGGCATCTCCAAAATCCAGGGGTCTCTGCCGCAACTGGGCTGCACTTTTACCAACAGCTCCTCCTGGGCTCTCTGCATGAGGTTAAACCTCAAGCTCTGTGAATGACCCCTTAGTTTTGGACCTTCGACAATGACTTCTTCTGGCCTGCCATAATGTGAAACCTCAGCTTCTCTCTATGCCTTCACAACCAATACCACCTGGGTGACCCTTACACTACCAAGTTCAGCTATCAGCAGGAAGTACAACCTTGACCACATCTGGAACATGGCTTCTGTGTGCTGACTCTGCAGAAACACTTCCCAGGAGATTTCACCTCAGTGATGCTGGTCATTTCTTAATCAGCATCCATTCCTCAGCTTCGGCTGACCAGAGTCAATTGTCCCAGTAAAGCAAAGGTTTTAGTGCAGTGCTGTTGGTATCTTGTTAATCACAGTTGACTTTTCAGCTCCAGCTGACCAGAACCACAGAATCTTAATTTAAAATAGAAAAGATGCCATGGCCCCAATGGTCTTTGAGTAACTCTCAAGCTTCTCTGGAGCTTCACAAGCAAAGCCTCTACCATCTGCATTTCTCTCAATGCTCTTTTCTTCCAAGTTCTCACAGACCAACTTATCAAGCTTTGAACACATCAATGGCTTTTCTTGCCCAAAATTCCAAAGTCCTTCTATAGTTCTCCCAAAACCAACATGGTCAGTTTTGTCAAAAGAAATACCCCATCTCTCATACAAATTTCTGTTCTACTTAGGGTTACTAGTGCTGTGATGAAACACCATGACCAAAAGGAACCTGGAAGGAAAGGGTTTATTTGGCCCATACTTCCACATCACTGTTCATCATCAAAAGAAGCCAGGACAGGAACTCAAAAAAGGTGGAAATCTGAAAGCAGGAGCTAATGAAGAGGTCATGAAAGAGAGTTGCTTACTGGCTTGCTCCACATGGCTTGCTCATGTTCTTATAGAAACTGGGACCATTAACCCAGGGATGGGCCCACTCACAATGGACCAGCCCTTCCCACATCAATTACCAATTAAGAAAATGCCCTACAGGCTTTCTTGCCTATATCTTGATCTCATGGAGGTGTTTTCTGGATTGAGGCCTGCTGTGGGACAATGGTCTTGTACCCTGTAAAGATCTGTCAGTCTTATTTGTTTAATAAAATGCTGATTGGCCAGTAGCCAGGCAGGATATTTAGGCAGGGCAACAAGAATAGGAGAATTCTGGGAAGAGTAAAGGCTTAGTCTGCAGTCGTTACCCAGACACAGAGAAAGCAAGATGAGAATGCCTCGCTAATAAAAGGTACCAAGCCACGTGGCTAACACAGACGAGAATAATGGGTTAATGTATGATGCAAGAGTTAGTTAATAACAAAGCCTGAGCTAATAGGCCAACCAGTTTATAATCAATACAGGCCTCTGTGTGTTTCTTTGGGACTGAACAACTGCAGAGCCAGGCAGGACAAAAACCTCTGTCAACAGAGGCCCCTTCTCTGATGACTCAAGCTTGTGTCAAGTTGACATAAAACTAGCCAGCACACATAGTAAGGGAACAGGATAAGAGCATTGCAGAAAACGACTATGGAAATCACAGTACAAATGGCAAAGGAGCATCAAAAACAAACCTTGCTCCTTTGAAGGAACAGTTGAGGATGTGTTAAAACTACAAAAATATCACAAGGTAGGTGAGTCAGTCACTTTTTGCTACTGTGATAAACACCATGACCTGGGCAACTTACAGAAGCAAGGGTTTATCTGGAATTAAAGTTCCAGAGAGTTAGAGCCCATGATGGTGGAGTGAAGGCATGGCAGCCGGAGCAGAAAGCCATGGGCACACATCTTGAACCTCAAGAACGAAGCTGAAAGAACAAACTCAAAATGGTGCTTGTTCTTAAACTCTCAAAGCTCACTTCCCAGTGCCACACTTACTCTAGCAAGGCCACAACTCATAAACATACCTAAGCACTGCCACCACCTGGGGTCCAAGTATTCAAATATCCAAGACAATAGAGGACATTTATCATGCAAACCACCACAAAAGATGACAGTCATGTTAAGAGAAATTAAATACCCCTCTCCCAGGACTCAGTGACATTCACTCAGATGCTGAATGCTATAACTCAGAAATCAGCAAAGCTAATGTCACCAAGGGAATGACGGGACACCTTGCAGCTAACTATTGGTTTCCTGTTTCCATGTTCTGAAGCCACAGGAAGACCCCAGACTTGCAGCTTAATTGCCCAAAGCAAAGAACTTAACAAGAAATGTGACTATTTCAGGGTCCTTGTTTTAACAGAAGAAATGACTACCAGTGGGTATAAGAGCATTCAGGTGCCCTGCAAGGAGAACAAGAATCATGTTCCACGATGACTGACTGCCCCACTTAGACAGAAACGAAGGTTGGATAGAATTCCCATAATCTCAAGCAAGCATTCCATGTATGTGCATAGTTTTAACATCTACTGACCCCTCAATCCCATGTAACAACTATGCAAATGAGGAATGAATGCACTCTTAGATGTCCTGGGGCTCAGGAGTATGAGGTTTGATTCAATATTGGTGGCACTGGAGTGTGCAATGGAGTCTACCTGTTGACAGTCTCTGTGAGGGTGATTTATGCAGGACACAGATATCCCAATCTTCCCCATAGTCCTGCCCAAGTAGTCTAATGTAGGAACATGTACTATTTGGTTTTCAGTTTGTGCTTTCTTTACAGCAGACTTACGCCATCATAGTGAACTAAAAAATATGTCTGCAATAAAAGTGATATTATTTTCAACTTGACTTTAATATAGTAGTAATGAGGCATTACAGAAGGGACTACTGAGTTACAAAGCCAGAGATCTGAGGTCTGAGACATGAGGTGGGAATGTTACTAATGAGAGTAGAAAAGGGAATCGAGCATGCACAAACATCTGAGAGGTGTGGAATAAATATGGCACCCTTCGCGGGTTCCCTCAATGTTTTTTCTCTTTTTGATCCTAGAAAATCTCCCTAACCAAAGCATTCACATGAATCCAGCCTAGGGACACTTCTTTCAGGAAGCTCTCCCAGCTTGATACCACAATGATTTCTTGATTTTAAGATGGATAGATTGAAAAAGTCATGCAAAGAGACTGAGATATCTATTTCCATGGTAACTTAGCATCCACTCTGCAGGACCAATTCTATGACATCACTCCCAGTGTCTGATGATAGCATCTTCCCTCCAAGATCAGTAGCAGAGCGAGCAATGCCATCTTTATGTTTCGCCTGTCTCCTACCCCTCTGGCATTAACACCAACTGCCAGTCATTTGTCTACCTGGTTCAAATGCTAGGCTGGGGATTCTTGGTGAGTACAGTATCAGGATTAAAATGGAAACCTAATCCAGGAGTTGACAACTGAAGACGTGGCATGAAGGTAGAATTCAAGGCTTATAGGCTCTTATTACAAAAACAAAAAAATCTGGTTTCAAGTCTCCCTTAAAAGGTAACACTGACCATGAAGGTCACCTTCTCGTCTTGGTTACACAATTGCAAGTAGTGTTTCTTGGTATTAGAATGGGCCCCTGACTCCATGACTTGGGAACATTGGGCAAATTAAACTTATCTATATTATCTATTGCTCCTTTAGTGATGCAGATGGAGCCCTAGGCCATGCCGACCCCAGACTCCTGAAGGTCTCACTAGTTTATGCCCACTTCTTAAGAAGTGGGAAGAGTGGGCACACTTCTGCTCCACACACGGAAGTGAGTGAGGATCCAGGAACATGACCCATTAGTCTGGCTGCTCAAGAGGCAGCAAGGCAGCTCTTTGAGGCTTCCTGCATGGTTTTCAAGTTGAAAGTCTGGCAAAGCCAAGGAAGGTCTGAGCAGTATCCCTCCTGTCCACAGAGAGGCTGGCTGACATCCATTCTTCAGAAAGACTGCCCCTATGAGTCCCTGTCTTCTATTTCTTTACATATGTCTCTGTTAAAGCTGAAACAATTCTTGCCGGCAGTGGTGGCACATGTCTTTAATCCCAGCACTTGGGAGGCAGAGATAGGCAGAGATCTTTGAGTTCGAGGCCAGCCTGGTGTACAGAGCGAATTCCAGGACAGGCTCCAAATCTACAGAGAAACCTTGTCTCAAAATAAACAAACAAACAAACAAACCCAAAAAACAACCAGCTGAAAACAATTCTTAATCACAAAAGATAAAATAATGAGAATGGACTTGCACAGACAACACCTAGTGTGTTTAAGTAGTAGAAATGAACTTGCATGGGAAAATCTCTGGGTGTGTAACTGTACGTGTGAGGTTGTGTTGGTGATGAGAGGTGTGTGAATGCCTATGTGACTGTACACTTGTGGGGGGCTGATTTCGTCTATGATCATGTGTGATTATATGTGACTGGGATGTCTATCTGTGACTAGGTGTAGTTTCCTGCGGCTGTGTGTGTGACCACACGTGTGACTTTGGATATCGGACTGTGTGGTTGTGAGACTATGTTAGATTGTGGATGCGGGTATGTTATATAACTGTGTGGTTGATGTGGGTTTTATTCTGGTTGTGTATAATTTTATGTATCTGAAAGTCTACATAGGTAAGACCACGTCAGGGTATGGCTGTATGAGTGACTATGTATGATTGTGTGTGGCTGTATTTGTATGAATATGTGTGTGAGACTCTACACCTGTGAGATTATGGGGGTGACTGAGTGTGAACCTCGGTAACTGGTTGTGTGGGGTTGTATGTGTGATCACGTGTGTGTGACTATGTCTGATTGTACATATCTGCCTGTCATTTCCTCCTGCTGAGGCTGTTTAGAGCTGTGTGACCAGAACTCTGCTCTTTTCATTCTATTTTAATTGTTATCTGAAAAATTTTCACAGTGAGGAAGCCAACTGCCCATTTCATTATGATATATTTTAGACAGGCAGAAACTCAATTCACTTGCTCAGACTCCAGCTAAGTAAGTAAAACACAGCGAAGACAGAGAGTGGTTAATAAATAATTTGCCTGAGGGCATCCAGTACAATATTTTCTGCAAACATAAGACTTTATTTTTCCCCTAACCGGGGGTCTTGACTCTGACGAAGAGACTCCGCCAAGGTTTACGGAGGTAATTAGATATCAACACTTTGCATTTTACAATTTGGTTTCAGCTCTGGGTCCTCCAGGAGTGAGCCAGCACTGTCTGTGTGCCTGGCACCCAAGCTTGCTCTCTGGAGCTTGGGAATGCAACACCAGAGTAATAAACAGTCCCGCTCGTAGGAATTAATATTTTGTAAGAATGTTACTGAGAAGAAAGTGGACAGGACGAGCCAGTCGGCACACAGATGCAGGCCTTTCACACACGGTCAGCTAGGCCTCGCTAGACGTGACAATGGACCTCAGTCAGGAGGCCAAGGTCTTTCCTTCCAAATCCGTCTTTAATATGAAATTAGGACTTGGACCTCCAAGTAAGCAGGAATGACACCGTGGTTCCAGCAAGAACAAAGGCATCCCAGGAAACGGCAGCTGAGACAGAGCTTTATTGAGGGAACTGAGCAGCTGACACCTCCACACTGTCTCCCATTAAATACCAGCTCATTTAAACATATCCCGTGGTGCCCTCCACATCTGGTAAGCCATTGGGGCTGGCAGATTTATTTCTACATCTTTCTCTCCTGTCTGCCCCCATGGTAGCCTCCTTCCCTGCTTTGTGGGGGCCACTCCCTTTCTTCTGCAAACCTGGTGTGATTTGCAAAGATAAGCCTGGCCAGATTTTGTTACTACCTAATTACTAGATGTTTTGTGTCTTCTTGTGGGGAGAGGGGGGATTATTACCCAAGCTTCCCTTTCATTGCAGCCCCCATAAATCTAAACTGGCAAGAGTAAATCTGTCTGCGGCGTGTCACTTACAAGTAAGCCCCTGTGCTTGGGAGTGATAAAGGGTTCAAGCTAACCCTTGGCTGGTCTCATTCTTCAAAGTCCCAGGGGTTACATTTTATGGAAGTATGATTAAAAAAATAATAAGCTGCATTCTGGGTCACCAAAACATTTCAGGACTTAAGGTGGAGAAGAAGAGAAAGAAAATAGTCCTTGGCACATTCTTTTTTTATTTATTTACTCTTAGCTGCTTTACTAAGGAGGCAACCCCTGGCCCTGGTCCCCAATACCAGGAGCACTGGGAAGCAAATCCTCTGGAACAAGCTGTAAATCTTGCCTCGAAAGCCCAGAAAACCCTTTGTCTTTTCTTAGCACTTCTCTTAGAAACAGTCAGTTGTTTATCCAACTCCAGCACAAATATGTTGAAAACACCACAATGTTTTCAGATGTCTTTTTCGTCGATTAAATAGTCTAATGGCAATCAGAAAGAAACGCCATCTGATGTGTAAATTGAAATTCTAACCGAAAGAGGCATGGCCAGATTTCCAATATGCGCTAACTACAGTCCTTCCCTTTCTGCAATTACGCTGCTAATGTCTGCATTGAATTCCCTAATTTCTCATTATAAAACAATTGGATTTCATCTCGCGGCCTTTAACTGCATTGTTTCCCCTGCTAGAATAACTGTGCTCTACTCTCCGTGAGACTTTGAAGTTGTTGAATTACAAATCAATAAAGGTCATGCCATTCAGATTTCATCAATTATTATTCCATCTCCGAGTGAAATCAATGGGGAGCCTAAAGTATAATTGTAAAATCACTCTATATTACTCTAGACAGTCCCCCCAACTCAGAAACAATTCCCCATGATCACACATGTAGAAAGATCTGGAAAAATTAATGCAGACAGGTTGTGCACACTGATGTTTCTCATAGTAAATCTAGTCAAAATTAGTAATTTTAAGAGTGTGTGTGTGTGTGTGTGTGTGTGTGTGTGTGTGTTTGACGTTGTCTGCAGAGACCAGAAGAGGGTGTTGCATCCTCTGTATCTGGAGTCACAGGTGGCTATAAGTCACCTGACCTGGGGCTGGGACCTGAACTGGGGTTCTCTGTAGGAGCTTTTAAATGCTGAGCCCTGAATAAATCAAGATGATTTTCAGTTGGATCCTTGGGGAGAATTTCAGATGGCATAAACAAAGGGACAAGTGGAAAATATCAAATTAAATTCAAACCCACCTGTGGGACTCAGAAGACACCACGATGACACGGGCAGGGGCTGAGCGACACAAAACGTCCTGCAGGAGTTGGACAAGGTAGAAGTGTCCCAGGTGATTGACCTGGAAGGTCGTCTCCAAGCCATCTTTCGTGAGGGTCCAGGGTAGAGCAAAAGTCCCCGCATTGCACACAAGCACATGAAGAGACCTACACAATGAAACAGACAATATCAGGCACATATCGATGGTCTTAAAGTAGGTGCCATCTATGTCCACTTAGAAATAACCCATTTCTCAGGGTTTTCAAGAGTCCATCCAGTGAGAGATGAAATATGCCAGGATGTTACATCAGTCTGAATGGGCCATTCCCTCAAGGTACAAGCAACAAGAAGTTCACAGGACACAAGACACGTATGTTAACCCAGAACCATAAGGAGTAGATCAGGACAATGGTGGCTCCCTGGAGTTGGAAGGCACAGTCTCTAGTTAACTCTGCTTTTTAATACCAACAATTAGTACCACTTTTAAGTTCAATCAAAATAGCCCACCAAATACCCACGAGGAGCCCGTTCATTTCCTTTCTTTATGAAAAAGACACACCACAAGAAAGGCTGACACTGGGGCCTGATGCTTAGTAGGTACTAAATAAACCCATCAAGGGGAATATGTTTTGTTTATAGAGACAGTCAGATATTGGAATATATTCCTCCTAGGAATGTTTACCTAGCTTGTACTTAGGCAGGGTTTCATCCTCAGCACCACATAAGCCAAGCATGTTTGTAACCCTAGTACTCAGGAGGTGGAGGCAGGAGGGTCAGGAATTCAGGGTCATCTTACAAAGTGGGTTCCAGGATAGCCTTGGCTACATGAGACCCTGTCTCACTGTGTGTATGTGGTTGTGTGTGCGGACAAACATGCATAGGTATGTATCTTCCTTTTAAGTTCAGATTAAATTTACCTGTTAGAAATGAGCCTGGGGACAAGAAAGAAGAGTTGAGCTGTAAACACCAATTTTAACACTAGAAGTAACCCTTCATTTGATTGAAAGTCCTAAATCCTAATAAATACATTTTCTGTAAAAAATCCTAATGAACAGATAATACACAATGACAGATCTTCATGGCTCTCTATTGTATTTGTAACTGAAACATAAAAGCAACAAATTAAACTGGGGAAATTTTTCCTGTGAAGCAGGCTGTAAGCAAATGGTTTGAAGCCCACAGCACAATAACAAGCAAATCCATTTTGTTTTAGAATCCATTATGAAGCAAAAATATGTATTACAGAATCACACACACACCAATAGGGTGAAGGGAACCTGAGTGATAGATGGGAAAGCTGAGAAAATCTAAGGATCAAGAACAATCTTAGGAAGCCAGGAGAATGATGAGGAGGCCCCTACAGCCACCAGTTGGAGTCCACCTGTAGACACCTTGGCTTCAGACTTTCAGCTCCGAGAACCATGAGAGGCTATGAATTTCTTGCTTTAAGTCACCCAGGTTGTGATGATCTACCTTAGGAAATCAACACTTTCCAAGACACTTACCTAAGGAAAGAGTCCAAGTGTGTACATAAAGATGTTAATAATTACACAGATGAACAGAACTCATAAAATTAACTATGGACTAGAAGTCACCCATGCATGATCCTCAATAGGAGAACAGATAAATACACAACAGCGAATTGAGGGGCTCCCCAAACTTCCCAGGCAAACTGAAAAGGTAGGTGGCAAAGGTCAGCATGCGTGACTACATGTGTCATACAGCTTTCAGCATGCATGACTACATGTGTCATATAGTTTTCTCCAAAAAGTGAAATGCCAGTGCAGATGTGGTGGCTCACGCCTGTCATCTCAGCACTGAGGAGGCAGGTGTCAATGGGGGCCACACAGCAGACTCTAGGCTAACCTGGCATACAGAGTACAATCTTGTCTTCAAAAACAAAACACAGAACCAAGGCTGCCAGAACAGTGGATAAACACATTGCAACCAACTCAGATGACCTGAGTCTGATCCCCCGGACCCACATGGTGGAAAGACAGAACAGACTCCTGCAAGTTGTTCTGCCTCCACACTCCAGCCTTGGCACACACCCACTCATCCACATACGTACACACACATCTGAGGGTACATGCATGAATAAATTAATATGTGATAACATAAAATCAAAACAAAACCAAAAGCAAGACAAATGGAATGTCTCCCTATGCAGTCACCAAGAAAGAAAATACAGAAAAACGTTAGTGCTGAGTATGGGCGGGGCGGTCAGATTCTTTTTTTCCCTTTTAGGCATTTATTATTTTTCCACTTTTTTTTAATCCTGAGATTGCAACTCACATCTAGTGTAATTCCAAGTTGAGTACCCATCTCTGATTCTAACTTTATAGCAATTTAAAGTATAAAAACGAACCCATCAGCTGTCACGAGTTACATGGTACCGACCCCCACAACAATGAATATACTTTCTACTCTAGATTTGTCAAACACCATCATCTCATGTAAATAGCTGGTCTTTTATGACTATCTTCTTCGACCTGGCATGATGTTCGGGGTTTCACACTGTACCAAGAATGGGCATTGCCCTCCCTCCTGAGCCGGAGATGTACTCTGCTGCGTGCACAGACAGCATCATGCTTGCTTGTTCATCCTTTGATAGGCAGTGTTGGGCTAATGTGAATAGAGCTGCTGTGGACGTTGCTCTGCCGGTTCTTCTGCACACATGTCTGTTTATTTCTCTTGAGTACGCACTTGCAAATGGAACTGCTGGCTCAGAATAAGGCTGTGTTTAACTTTTGAGAGCGAATCAAACTGAACTGTGGTACAAACTGGGACACTCACACCCTCACTAGCAGTGTGCTACACACATCTGCATCCATATGACACTTTCACCACCCATCTCCTCTTTCTTTCCTTTTGAAATTATTTCTTTTATTTTTGATATTATAATAGAATTATAACATTTCCACCTTCCCTTTCCTCCCTCCAAACCCTATCACACCCTTCCTTACTCCTTTTTGAATTCATGGATTCTTTTCCCATAATTGTTGCTACAAACATAGAGACACGTATACACACACACACACACTCTAAATACACAAATACAACCTGTGCAGTCTGAGTCTGTATAATGTTACTTGTAGGTGTATTTATTCAGGGTTGGCCCTTTGGCATTCAATAACCAATCGGTGTGTTCTTCCCTGGGGAAGACAATTTCTGCCAATCTCAGCATTCCTGAGTTGCTTGTAGTTCCTTGTGTAGGGCTGAGGACTTACAGCCTTTCCCTCAGCCATGTTAGCACATCTATTACTGTTTTCCTTGTTCAGCTCATGCTGATGAGACTTTATGAATCTAGTTCCTAGAAGCTCCCTTATCCTATGGCTCTTAACAATCTTTCTGTTCACAGTGAACCCTGTGCCACCCTAGCAAACATGAGTGACCACTTCTTTGTGGTTTACATGTCCTGGCTAACGATACTGAGACTCGTTTGATGTGTTCATTGGTAGTTAGCATATCTTCTTGGGAGAAAAGTGAGTTCAGTTTCTAGGCCCTTTTTGGAGCTCGCAATTTTATCTTCTTACTATTGGATTATGAAAATTTTTTATGGATGATGCATGAAACCCTTTCAAGGTAGACAGTTTTCAATTATCCTTCCCATTCTATAGGTTGTCTCTATGTTTTCTCGATGGCATGATTTGTGACACAAAAGCCTTTAATTTTAGTGATTTCTCATTTTGTTTTGTTTTGTTTTTAATTCCTCTTTTGTCCCTTGTGCTTTTTGGGGTTGGACATATGAAATCATTATCTACTCTCATGCCACAAAGATATTGTGATTCTGTGTTTTCTTGTGGAATAGAGTGGGTTTTATATTTTGGTCACTAATTCCTGTTCCACTAACTTTGTGTATGGTACATGAAAGCGATTGAGCCTCATTCCTTGTGGTGAGTATCCAGTGTTACTAGAACCATCTATAGAAAAGACTTACCCAACTGAGTTACTCTGGCACCGGTATTTTTTTTTTAATCAATCATTCATGTGAGGGTTTAATTCTGGAACCTCAATTCCATTCAGTTCTTGTCCGTGGTCATGACAGAGTGTGTTTTTAATTACTGGGAAGTGGGAGGCTTCCCATTTGGTTTCCACTTTTGGTTTGTCTACTCAGTGTCTTTTTCATTCTCATATGAAGTTCAAGACCAAAATTCCAGTTTTAAAGGAAACTGAATCCACTCTGTAGATGAACCTGAGGGACAAAGAGTCATGCCTTCCAATCTATGAACATGGGCTACCTCTATTCATTTGAGTGTCCTTTAATTTCTTCCAACAATGCTTTATACATTCAGAGGTCTAAGCTCTCCACATTTTTGTTAAATTCTTTTGTAAGTTTCAAAACTGCTTCTTGATTTTCTTCTTTCTGATGTTGCTGCCTGCAAGCAAAATGATTTTCTTCAGTTCCTTTTGGAGGTGTTGTTGCTCCCGCAGAGAAACGAACTCATTTCTACATACTGAGTGGTCACCCTGAAATCTAGCTGAACTTGGCCGTGAGTTTTAATACTTCTCAATTTGATTTCTTAAGATGTTATACATGCAAAGTCATTTCATCTACAAGGAAGGCAGTTTTAATTTTTCCTTTCCAATTTGAATGGGTTCTGGCTGCTAACACCACTGCCTGTTTCTGGGTGTTAGGGAGAAAGCATTCAAGTTTTTCAACATCAATAGACCAGCTGTGAGCTTTCTGTATATACATTAATAAGGTGAAAAAATGCCTTTTTTTTACTCCAACTCTACTGAGTACTTTTTCAATCAAGAAAGAATACTTAACTATTTGCAAATAATTTTTCTATATCCATCCAGATAACCTTATTCTTCTGACCTGTAATTCATTCATTGATTTATCTTTGATTATTTAACTTTGACTTCCTTACATATCGTAAGTATACAATCTTATCTTTTTTTTTTTTTGTACATGATTGCATTTGGTTTGCTGGCATTTTGTTGAAGATCCTGTGTCTGTTCCTGTGTGACTCTGGTTTGTCATGTTCTTTCCTTCCCGGGATTTTGTTTTTGACATTAGCAAACAGCAAGTTTAGAAGCACTCCCTCCTTTTCTAGGTTTTGGACAAGTCTATAAAGAACTGATAGTAAAGTTTGTTTAAATGCTTGGTGGAAAGCATGCACGGCACAGCTAGAAGGAAGCATCTTGACAAATCACACCTTTAAGAATTCATGAAATCTCATTATCACAGGGCAACCTGGATCTTGTTAAGAGAGCATGACATTCATTTCTGGTGCTTGATCTACTTCCCAACTTATCGCGACTTAAAACTAAGCACAGTGAAGTGGTTGTGTTTGTCCAGGATAACTCTTGTTTCATATATGGTGTGCACTGCAGCTGTCAGTCAACGGCTCCACGTGATGTCATGACTCTCTGAAGACTGGACCTGAGTGCTTTGAGGCATCAGCTCCTCACTGCATGCACCAGCCCTGCTTCACACCAAAGCAGAGATCTGTACCCAGGAGGCTTTGCAGCAAGGCAGAAACTTCGGAAAATGTAGTGTGCACAGAGGAGGGAGGCACGCGAATGTATGATGTCTGAGCTCCTTTTTGGTTACAACTCTACTGTTTTGGTCACTTCTCAAAGTTGATCTCCCTCCTTCCTGTGTGTGGGTGGTGCTAACTGTGGAGTAGGCATTTGCTGAGAACTCTGGGTACACAGCTCATTTAACTGTCATGCCAACCTTGGGTGACATGCATTCTTGTTGCCATTGTCCAGACAGGATAACAGGAGGTTTTTGGATTACATTATTATAGAATTAGTAATGTAATTAGAGGCAACTTTCCTGAGGTTAGAATCCAAATATTTGGACTGACAAAAATAAATGAGTAAACAAATAAAGGAGTAAGCGCAGGATGAAGGACAGTTTTAGTGGACCATGAGACGCCACCCACATATGGACTTAGACCCAGCTGCTGGAGCTTCAGTGGGAGGCGGTGGAGTGGGTGGAGCAGGGCTGATGCACTCAGAGCCTAGCTGTCATAAATGAGTTCTGGGAGGGAGCCTTTAAGAGTTACAGAGCCTGGCCCTGCTTCTGGCCCGATTCGATTCTTTGCTGCCTGCTGGCCACACAGGGAACAGCTTCAAGCTGCAGGGACTGAAAGGCCCCTTCCCCAGCATGCCCTTTCTGCCCTTACGGGTGGAGACCCTCTGAAACAGTGCCTCTACACGAATCCTGCATTCTCCCAGTTGCTTCTGTCAGGCCTTCTGTCACAGCCACAAGCAACCGATCCAATACCCAAACTGGATGGACAGCCCCGCATGTTGCCATCTGAGCCCAGGGCGGTTACTTTCTTAGCAGGTTCCTGGCCAGTCAGTAAGCCTATGTGTGCCTGCTTCTTCCCCTATAAACTGGGAACAGCAGAATACAACTTGGAAGATGATGATGAGCATATGGCCTTGTATCCTGTCAGTGGATGGGGTTATTTCCACATCATTCCCTTTTATCCACAAAAGAAAAACCCAGTTCTGTGAATACTTGTTTTTGGGACACTTGAGCCACTGAGTGTAGCCATGGAGAATTTTAATATGACACCTTCTCAGCGACCACAAGTTCTCTCTGGGTACCTTTACTCTTGCTGTCCGGTGTCCCTGAGAATGGAAACCCACTAAAGGCCTCAGCCTGGGATCACAGAGGACATAGGAGACAAGCTGCTCCTCAACCACATTTCCATCGCCTTCATTAATGTTGACTGCACAACACCGGAGGCAAAATGTGTACCTAGCACCTAAGCCGTGTCACCTCTATTAATTAGAAACAGGCTTATGGAATATGAAACCATAATGTGCTTGACTTATTTTTTTAATCATGAGGGTACATAATTGGCTTGTACAAAAGGAAAAGTATTCTTTTAGCTTTCCTTTAATGAGGTTTTTATTATTCAAATGGTACATTTTACTCAATTTTAACTAAAAGCCACTGCAATTCAAAAGAATCTCAGATGATGAATATTTACAGGCCATCAAAGAGAAGTCTGGATCAAAATGTGAAGACGGGATGGAAATAAAGATGTATCAATGGAGCCCAGAGCTGATGTTATTAATCGGCACCTTGAGGGAAGGATTTGGTCCTCAGGTGGGTTCTGACCTGGGAAGGGCAATGGAAGCAGAAAGGACCATCATCCAGGCCCAGGATGGGAGAATTCACCAGGAGGAGTCCCACTCTCTGAGACCTGGGGAGAAACTGCCCCATCTGTCTCTGAGGAATGGACCTGGCCAGTCTTCCAGCTGCTGTGAGCATGGTGTAGGAAAGCAGCACCCCTTCTACTTGGCAGTCTGTGTGTTGCCTTTGGGCCACCCTGGGGGTGGAGTCCTAATGACGAACCAGCGGGCAGCTCTGTTGGTACCCTTCTGAGTGACAGTTGTGAGACATCTTGATCATGCAGTCAGGCTCTGGCTAGGATGTCTAACTGATGCTTTCTCCTAAAAGGAAAGCAGAGCCAAGGCAGGAAGTAAAAGGGTAGGGCCTGTCCAGGGACTGTGGCTAACCTGATCAGGAACAGCTGAGCTTTCTGAGCTTTCTTTGGCTCTGCCCCTTTAGCTCCCAAAAGCCCCACCTGCTGCCTACCCCAATTTCAGGCATTCTCTCTCTATTGGGTCATACCTGTTATCCATTAGCTTTATCAAATCCTGGATACAAGACTGGGGATGCCAGCTCAGCTGGGAAAGTGATTGCTGCCACAGACTTGGTGACCTGAGTTTTATTCTTGGAACCCATGTATCAGGGTCTTGTGAGTTTATAATCTTCAGCTCCGGGGTGGACAGAGACAGGGGTATCCTCAGGGCTTGCCGGCCAGCCAGCTGGGCCTACGTGGGTGGTGACTTCCCGGTTCACCCCTCAAAAGGGATGTGGTGCTATCTTCTGGTTGGGGACAAGCCCATTGTACTCAGGAGCTCACTGCAGTTAATGATCACATGCATAAGACCTGTACAAGAACAAGCCCAAAAGGTCAGCCAGCACTCAACAGACGGCACTAAACGGATACAGTGGGTTATGAGGCAGAGGACGTGATGTTGACAGTGGCGCATGTTCTAGGGTGCGCTGAGAAAGTAGGAGAGGAGAACTGGAATAGATATGATCAAAGTCCACTGTATACATGGATGAAAATGCCAAAGAATGAGTAAATGATAGTTAAAAAACTGAACAGTCTTAGGAACAACACCTGAGGCTGTTCTCCAACCTCCACTCTCTCTCTCACACGCAATCATTTTGACCATTAAGTAGGAGAAAAATCACTAAAGAAGAGAAAGGAGTGGAGAAAAAAAAGCGGGGGGGGTGACAAAAAGGCCGGAAAGAGAAAAAGCCACTTGTGAGAGCAAGTTTGAGCTCACAATCAATCCACTGTCCACTCATCCTGTTTAGTTTTGAAATGTTATGTGTCAATTTTCTTCCCCTACCTCAAACACACCTCCACTGCCAAGCCAACTGGATGCTGTCTCAACACTGTGTGGAATCTTCCACCCCTGCCCATGCCATGTGTCGCCACCCTCCCCTTCTTCCACAGGTGACTCTAAAGACTCTGGCACCCTCAATCATTCCTTTGCCCTCGGCCCTCACCTTGAAGTTGAGTAGGCCCTTCCTCAGAGGTTCTCACAGACTTTGTGTAGACCACTGGCAAGGTCAGCCCTGCTGGGACTGACAGGCAGACAGAGGAAGAAGAGCACAAGGTTGTTGGACTGACTGCCAATGAAAAGAAGCATAGAACTGGATCTGGGTACTAAAAACTTCCCCAACTTTCAAGTCCTCACTGAGGGTCAAGCTGCCAGTGATGGCAGTTCTTAGTAAAGCCAATCCCATCAGTCTATATCCTCAATATATACTGCCTTCTTAACTATGCCCTGTGAGTGTCCAGGGAGCCTCTATACCAGTACCTAGGAACAAGTGAAGCCCAGAACACCCTCATATTACTTGCAAATTAAAGGTCAATTTTTCAGGTGTAGTATGTCCCAGTAGTCTCTTCCCACACTTCTTTTCTTCACACTTTCTACCATGTGCCACAGTCTTTCTGTGCCACTAGACATCAAGGTCCAGAAGGAAGGAAGTCGGTTCTCACAGGGCACGGCATGCAGTGAGAACTAAGCTTTAGAGTTGAAGACATGGCTTACCAGTTAGTAGAACTCACTGCTCTTACAGGGGATCCATCTGGGGCCCATTTTCAGCACCCACATTGGGTGGCTAATCACTCCTTATAACTCCATCTTTAGGGGACCAGATAGCCTCTTCTGGCCCCCACAGGCACCTGCACACCTGAGCACATAACCACAGACACACAGACACAAACACACACAATCCATACTAAAAAATAAGCTTTTTAAAAAGGTAAGCCTTCTAAAGTCCAGTCTCTTGCCAACCCTAAAATGGCTCCTTTTATTAAGATATCTACTTCCCTGCTCCCATATCCATCCTTCCTCCGTCCCAACCGTCCCATTCCCCCAAGCTCTCCCCATCCTCCCCTTC